>CAXIVR010000003.1:36523659-36601159 GCA_964035755.1 Teleogryllus oceanicus
GCCAGTCCGCCAGACAGGTACACGCGCTGTCCGCGTGGGTCGCGGCCGTCGGTGGGGGCGCCGCTGCCCGCCCCACCACCACTCCCTCGGTGTCCCCTTGCGTACCCGTGTGGACCCCTTCAAACCTATCTTTGCCTACTTCGGCGCAGTTAAAAAGTCGTAAGTGGTCTCCGCGTAACCAGCTCTCTACGGGGATTCCAGCTCTTTATACGGATGTTTGCAGCCTCGTTTGGGATCGATAGAGAAGGGATGGGATTCGATATGGATACATTTACATTTAAAAAAGTCAGTCATGTCAATTTTAATGTTTAAATTACCCGGATTTGAAGGGGAGAAAAGAAACATAAAGAGTCAACACTCAGATTTATTAAAGAGGAGATAGTTAACTTATTTTCATGATATTTTATCACAAACTATGTTAAAAATATGGCAAAATATGTAATTTTTTGAACAATCATTGAGACAGGAGGAATGTTTAGGAAAGTTATGTACTGCAGAAACCAGAATTGTCTTCCCACATCGTCTTAAAATGAGGGACCAAGAGGTACCATATCCATCCGCGTGTCTGATGCAGAGCAGTGGATATCAAATATTTTCAGAAAACACTAATTTTGCACCCTTCAAGCGAAGTTACTCTGAAAGAACAAGACTAGTAAAAGTAAGGCACCTATATACGACGCCGGAACAGTAACCTAATAATCGGGGCATGGTCCACGCGCGATTTTGCTTTTCTCATCCTTGTCCTTTCCTTTCCCTTTGTATTACACAAAGACTCGCACATGCACTACAAACTTTTTACATTACCACATGTGTTGGAAGACCCGTCATGATCTTAGATCTGGTCTTGTGTAGGGGCCTCTGAGGGAGATATTTAAAGGGAAAACCCTGCAAGCCAACGTTCGTATAGTTCGTGCTGATTCTCATGTACCAGATGGAGAGGAACATAACCAGCTCCCGGGATACAACATGCAATACACTTACTGAACTAATTTTCATAGTAGTTGACGCGCCTGGAAACACTAAATACTAATTCACTCACTCTAAGCAGAAAGACACACAATGGATGTCATGATGAGTGAGCTCAGTGAGAAAAATATTTATTTGTATCCAACAGATTGCTGTGTGCTGCATTCAGGCAGTTAGAGACAAACGGCCCGAACAGGAATTATGTTTGAGGCAGCATCGTGAGCGTTTATTACACAACTGCTCACTGAATTGACTTGATAAGGAATCAGTTCAATCGAATATTGCCGTTTTCATCGATTGCTATGCTCATTCTAACCGCGCTAATGTAGTTGGGATTTACAGATTTCTTCTCGGTTGGGTTACTAATCATTAAATACATTACTGTATACTATGAATATTAATTATTCAATTGAATTTCAAGTACCATGTTCGTAACCTTAAAAACATACTTTATAGAAATGGCGATGATTGGCGAAATTTGTCCGATTTATTCCTTGAGCTCACTGCTGCAAGATTTATAAACTCAAATGAAATGTAAATAATTGTAACAATATATAAATTTGAATGTTTGTAAATGATCCTCATTTTTATCAAACAATATTCAAATTTGTGTTTCAATTATTATTGTTGAAAACTCTCACCCTTTGAATTTGTCTTATTCTTCAACTGCTGAGAAGATGAAACAAATGTCCTTTGAAGATTCTACCGGTACCGCACTATCTTCAACAGGGGTAAAACCAATGATGTAGCATAATGGGGGCAGCAGGGGCGGCCCGCCCCGGGCGGCACTTTTAGGGGACGGCAAAATTTCAGAATAAATATTTTTTTTAATAATTTGAAAAAATGTATCATATCATTTCATATTTTTGTCGCACCTACGATTGGGACCGATAGAAATGAGCACAGAATCTTTTGTTCGTTATTCTGTGACTTCTTTAAATGAATGTATAGTGATTATTACATTAAAAAACATGTGATTATTATATGTAAAACATATTTACATGACCTTTTTTTATTTTTAACCTGTACAAACCACGATAATGATATTATTCTTCCGAAAGGTCTTTAGAATTACTGTATATTTTTTATTTTTAAGTTGAAATACCTAAATAAGGAGGTGGCGAAATTTTCCTTCTCCCCAGGCGGCTGACACTCACACTACGCCTCTGGGCAACCTTCATGCATCTTTCCCAACGAAATTGTACACCCCTAGACACTACGAGCGAAGTATAGAACTACGACCTCTCGCCGCCCAATGTTGCTCCCTCTCCAACCCCCACCAGGGAGTATATACCAGAGACCTCCACCGCCGCCGCCGCGCCGTCGACATTGCCTCCAGCCCCCTACCACTGTCCCCGCGTCCCACCGTCCCGCCCATGCTATTCTCGACGGCTCGCTACCTTCCAACGCGTTTCCTAAAGAGAAAAACTCGCTCCTGCATTCGCATTGGAGGTAGACGCCGACTCTCTCTCGTTGAACGTAGCAGAAGTGGCGACGAACGTGGCGACGGCAGGTCGTCTATCTTGGGCGCCCGGGCGCTAAACAAGATGAGTGTCGTGTGGAAGAGGACTCGTTTGGCATGACACGATTCTTGTTCGAAAGGGATACGATGGGAAAACGAAGGTCATTACGCGCATCAAGGCCGAGAAACTAATTGTTATCTAATTTTTTCTAATGAGTTTCATATTTGTCGAACATCTTTTATTACACGCTCATTTTCAAAGGTGTCGAGGTTGTAGATGGAATCTCAGTAACTACCACAAGCTTATCGTTTTGATCTACGGAATGCCCATAAGATGGAAGATTGGTTGCGTGTGCTGCCAGATTCTGATTCCGGTTCATGACTTGATTGAGAACATTGTGTTATTTTCACACACTTTTGACAAGTGAAAGACAGCATGTGTATTGAAATACCCCGCTCTTCTTTCTAAAAGAAAAATGACACAAAATAGAAACAAATTAAAATGTTGGTGATATTATACCAAACTTGATTAGAGAGAGCGATATTAAATAGAGCAGCCGTTTATCCTGTTTATCCAGATACATATTATATACATGTAGAATATCATCGCAATACACCGCAAAGAAGATGAAATAACAGATGATAATCATCAGAATATTTTTCAAATGTTACGTAAGTGACCATTCTGAATAGATGGATTTTCTCTAACGAAAATAATTGTTTTTGGATTACTCTTAAAAGAGTAATTTTTATCCTTTTCTCTAAAAAAGTACAATAGAATTGTTTCCAGATTATTTGTTTATTCTCATTTTGTTATGAATTCTAAAGTACATTTTCAATTCAATTTCAAAGTTCCTTTCTGGAATTTTCATTGAATTTAATTGTAATGTCACATTTTTTAAGTGAGAACCTCTCTATCTCCTGTTCTTTTAAACAAAAAAGTCTTGTTAAAGAGTTTGAAAGGTCACTTAAAAATTTTCCTGTTCTATTTTTTCCTTGAAAGGTTCTTTTCCTTATTGTCTTCCAATAACTGCTTCTAGAAATGAAAATACAGCCATTAGTCTACGTGAACTCAACGGGCGAGTATTTATCCTCTTCTCAGAGGATGAAAACATTATGTCTCGTAAACTCCTGTCTGAGATGCGATGAGGTCACCAGAAAACGACTTCAATAAATTTGATGTACAGGAAGTGAACGATGACCTTCTTTAAGTATATGGTCGGCGACCCAATTGGATAACACTAATTTTTTTTCATTTAAGGCCGCATCAAATATAGGTCATTAGCAACCACTGTTGGAGTTAACATTATGGTAGCTGTGAAGATGAAATGATACGGTGATGATAAGGGAAGGGACGAACACAAATACAACCATACCAGAAGTGGGACTCGAACCTGTGACCCTTCGGTCTGAGATCACTACAACACTACTGCCTTATCAATCTCGGCCACCAGATCGGTAAGACTAAAATTGAAACCATGTTGACGAGGTTTATGTGTTAGAATTAAGAGGTGTAGAATATTGCCTGTGACACCACAGACGATGATGAAAAAGGGTATTACAGTATTTCGTCAGAGCTCAAGAAAAGTGATACATTTCAAAAATCGTCATGTTTTAGTTTAATCCAGAAATATATTCAGAACAAGGCAAATTATAAAAAAATCAAAAAGATATTTCACAAAATAACCGAGACGTAGAGTAAAACTGTTTCTGTCTGCGAAGTAAGCAGCTTCGCTCGGTCTCCTGCAAAATGAGATTTTTTTAGATCTTTAAATTGTCTTGTGCACCGCTTCTCAAGGAAAGTTAAAAATTTCCATGATTTGTGCTGCTAAATTCTTTCAACCGAAAGCCGTTTTTTTAAAAATAAAATGCATTCCAAGAAATCGAGGTATGAAAAACGTGGGATAGTTTTTTAATGTGAAAGGAACAGAAACCGGCGACATTATAGTATGCATTTCGGCCCGTTTGCAATTTCGGCACATTTCAACCGTAATAATTTTCGTTGTAACAACGTTCTAAACCTGCACAAACCTAAAACAAACCTCCTGTCCCAAACCGCCTGCTCGTCCATTACACCTGCACCGACGCGTCAATACAAAGCCGCCCTAGGAATTTAAAGAGGTTGGTAGTCATCGGGACGCATGCCAGGTGCCCGGCGATGCCGCGATAAAGGTTCCCCGTCGCCGTCACGGACTCGCATCCGAGTGGCCGCCAGCAATCCAAGCGGCTCCACCAACTGCCGCCAACGCTTCTACTGTTGCCGCCGTCATCGGCGATGCCAGCGCCCCCACCGCCTCCAAGTCGTTAATCCTTCACTGCCCAGCTATTGCCACTGCTACAAATTCGGTTGCGGTGGATGCCTTAAGAATTCGCAGACGAAATTGGCGCCACTATCGGATTCGGACCTTTCCGTCGCAATTAGTAGGGAAAGGCAGGATACCAGCGCCAGGAAAGTTAAAATTGTCCTTTTATTTTTTTTAAAACAAAGGCGACTCGATGTGAAAAATATTTTTGAGAAATTAACTTCTTTAATAATTTCATATTTTTATTAAATGTATAGATTTTATATTGCTAGTTGGATGTGTACAAACATTGCGTATTTCGTTGATCATTGTTTTTTAAAGTGAAAATCCTGGAACTCTACTTCCAAAGCCTCCAGTCCCTGAACTGTACATTACAGCATCATAGGTCCGGTACTATGCGTGGGTAAACATTTTAATATTGGTAATCTTTTAGATTAAATTGCATAGAATGACAAATAATCAATTTCATTTTTAATTTATTTTTTTAGATTTTGAGATTCTGGTACTTTTTGAACACACGTGCTATGTAGTAGAGATACCCAGAAGCTCTAAACCAACAAAAATTGAATAGAAGTTTTCAAAAAGTTATTTTAAAACACGACTCAAACAAGTTAATATTTTTTGGATAACTTCCCGATCAACAGTTCAGTACGAAACATGATACTAGATGATTTATATGTACACCCTTCATAAATTGAAATTGCTACATTGAACGTTTGCTTTGGCATTCATTTATTTCATATATTCATCGTCGGTTACGCGAAACATCTGCATCTCCAATTTTAGCACTCTCATTTATTAAATAATAACAGTAATATAAAATAATAATAGTAATAATAACAACAACAATAACAAGACTAGTAGAATCCTCAATGTCATCAATATCATATTGCCTTCACGCTGAAGTTGCGACGTCACTTTCTTCTGCAACCGCCACAGGTGCGAAACGTGCAATTTCTGCTAATATGGCGCTCCATCACTTTCGTTTCCCTACTTAGTCCTCTTGTGTCATGTTTTCGCCTTCAACTCGACTACTTCTACTCTTGACACCCTCCAACGGTCGTAAATCTCATGATTGTCGTACCGCATCACATTCCCTATTACAATCGTGGTGAACGAAAGGAGTTTGAAATAAGTTTACAGATTTTTTTAGAGTTTGAACCTTACTTTGTCTGTATAGTGTTGATTGAAAGTTTTAATGAGAAAATGAATAATTATTTATGTTGATAGAGGAATAAATTGAATCAAATAAATCGATCAATAGAGTTGCGAAACAGTGATGTACAGTACAAGTCATGACTCTTCGCTTCATATTCGTATGTAAAATAAGTGGAAGGAAATCAAGTGGTCCCGATTTATATGATGTAGTCAGTTAGGGTGGTAGCGAAGTGTAGCTGGACTGAATCTGTCATTTAACATTAGAGCATTCAAGATGAAAATAGAAGCTGTATGATTTATATTTTATTTTATTTATTATTACATTATTATAGTTATATTATTATTATTATTGTTATTATTGTTATTATTATTATTATTACTGTTACATTATAAACTCATTTCATTATTCACCATTTGTGATATGTCAGCTACGTTTACACACAACTAATACGCAAGAAAACGCATCTCAGAAATCGCCACTTTATTTATATGAAAAAATAAGTTTAGAAGAGTAATGTTTAGGAAAATAGTCCTAAAGACAGCTAATTGACAGAGTAAATACCTTTGTCTTTGAGCGATTCAGGTCGAGATAAATCAGCAAAATGGTAGTGTTTTAATGTGTCGTGCTCGGAGGACCAGAGACGGCTGTTGATATAATAAACGGCGCCTCCCTTTCCACGTCTCCTCAGCGTACCTGTGCCGCGCGCTTCCCGCCGCCAGTGCCCTCTCCCACCTGTCTGCCTCCGCCCCTTCCGCCGGCAACTCCATCTCGAGCCGCGGAGGGGGTGCGGGGGCCCCGCGTCGCGGCTATTCCTGTTGCGCGGCCTCTACTCCCGGGGGCCCGCGCCGCACACTGGCCTCATCCCACGCAGAGGCGAAAAAAGATTTTTTTGAAAAACAAATTTGTATTAATAAATATCAATTCTAGAAAATTCAAATAACTAGAAAGTAAAAAATAATAATTGATAAATTTCTGTATTTAGAAAATGTTTTGGTTATACGTTTGACAAAGTTAGACCTTTCAGAGAATTTACAAAATCATTCCTAAGGGCAGTAAAAACACAGTATGATCGACGATTTACACTTGTTTAATGAAATTGAAAATGCCATGTTTATGTAAATTGGTTTTCCCTTAAGATGTATTTAAACTTGCAAAGGAATTGTTGCGTTGTTGTTGTTGTATTAGTTAAACATACATTTCCACAATCTTCCAAAAAATTTTAATTGTTTGAACTAAATATATTTTTTTGTATACCATCATTATAAACGACCCTTTTGGATACCCCGAATCGTGCATAATCCAGTATTTTATCGCACGCTACATGACGTCATCGCCATTATTAAACGCGACATGACGTCATCACACATTCAGCCAATAGTAGCGAGAGAATCGTGGGGAGGTAGAAGAAGACGGAACAGCCGACCACCGTTTTCTCGCACGGATGTCAACAATGCCATCTTGAATTTGATTTCCAGAGGGCGTTGGATGTCAAGCACCCGAGACGTCAGAAGAAAGTTGTTTCGCGAAATTAAGTTTGATTCTCTTGTAAATTTATAATGCTGTTATACAAAAAAATAGCGTATGCAACTCGTTTATAATGTTGCTTTATTGCATTCGTACAAATTTGAAAACTTGCTCCTAACGTCGCTCGTTTTCAAAACGTGTACTCATGCAATAAAGCTTAACATTATAAACTAATTGCATAAACTACTATTAATTGCTGACAAAAAAACACCGAAAATGTTCCCGGCAAATTTGTATGTTACAAAAAGAACAATTAATATAGTTGCATTGAGATTAGTTAGTTCAACCTGCCCCTTTCCACACGTTCCATAAGTCCACAGTTGAAAATTTATATTACTCTTATTTTTGAGAAAATGGCAATTTTTGACATTACTCTGATTCAAAAATTGTATTAAAAACTTACCATATCTTTAAAATTGAAAATGTCTTGGCTTAAAAATATATGGTGTTAAATTTGAATGTGCAATCTTTTTTTATGAAAACGCTTCGTTTTTCGAACCACTGTGCGGCACGTCGCGGTGCCCCGGCCCCCTCCGCCGCCACGCCCCGTGTCGAGCCTCGGCGTCTACGTCGCGACGCCCCGGGCGCGCGTTCCCGAGTCAAGGCCTCGCGCCCTGTCCGTCCGTCCGTCCGTTCGCACGCAGCGCTCCGCTTTTGGAACGAGTCATTTGCCTGCGGGGCGTACACACAGACTCCCATCCCACTCGCAGGCTCTGCGCCCCCCCGAGGCAACTAAGGCGAGGATTTCACTTCAGTGGCGACCGCGGATTCGTGCCCCCCCCCCTCCACACGAAGCGACGTTGCAATTTGCAAGTAAAGAATATGTAATTTATGGAATATTGCTACGAGTACATTAATGAGGTTTTGTTGGCATTTGAATACAAGAAATGAGAAGAATGTTCATTATCTACATTTATGTTCACGATACAAACAGCTTTCTTAGCCAACATCTGTCATGCTCAGAATTCGACTCCCGCTCAAATTCTTGTCAAAATCTGTAGACCAATTCTGCCTAATAGTCGGTCGATTTGAAAATGGCTGAGCCATGAACAGCCGCTCGTCTTGTGAATAAAAATGTTAGTGAAAACAAGATTTTTTATTTGTACAAATTAATGTAAATAAAATAGCCTGATAAGTAATAAAATGCCGCAAAAATTAATGTATTTTAGTTCGACCACCTGCCATTTCATATCCATCTCTCTTTCAATCTTTCCGCCAAACCTGGCATAATAGTTTATATCGGCATAATAGTTTACGTGTTTTAGACTACATTTTTTGTCTTTTCCCTTTTTTATAAAGCCTCGTTTTGAAGATCCAGGCAATTATTTCATGGTAGCATGCTCCATTATAATTTTAACCGACTGCGTCTGGTCTTTATTTCTAAATACGTTTAACAACTTCTAATATCGCGCTGCTACGCCATGAATCGCATTAGCAAGGTCACGGTTCGTAGCGTTCAAGTACTTTTCAGTATCATTGAAAATGTGCTATTAAACATGCAGAAAAGTATTGCTCCTGTCACACTGGTGTGCAGTTATATGACTGGAGGTCACTTTGAACATCACAGAACGCGAGTGAGCAGGAAGTTGTGTGGACTCTCCAGAATACGGAAGAAACCGATAGATTTCACCATGGTTAATGGGAATTTTGTGCCTTTATTCGAGCAAAGAAGCTTCACTTCTTTTCTGCACTAGAAATTCTACACATACAGTAATAATGTAATTTGTATTTGTGTGTTAATGTTATTTGTGTTTCTTTTAGCTAAGTTATCGGTGTTTGATTTCCGCCAATCCCGGATTGTGAAGGTTTTTACTGAAAATGTATTTTTTTTCATTTTGAAGTTCACATAATTACTTTTCAAATTAAAAAAGCTCGTAAACTTAAGCTTTAAAATGAACCTATGGATTGTTAGGCCGGTGGTGTGTCAATCTAATAATTGAAGTCGTATATAAAATGTTCTGTTAACTCAATCAAAATATTAATTCCTTATTCATTCTAATTATTCACGATGTTCATTTTAATTTATTCGCACATCCTGTAATACAATTTTCTCTTTCCTTTCCTTTCTGCAGAATATTATGACTTATGCATAGACATTTAGGTCATTTTTATTTATGTTTGATTTTCTTTTGGAAACTTCGATGTCATTGAACAACATTGTATTGTGATGTTTCACTAAGTAAGAAAATGTCAGAAAGGTCCATGATGAAGTGGCCATAAGTAAAGTTTTTAACAATCAATCGCTGTTTCACTCTACAATCAGTTACGTACAAAGTTGAATACGTCCTGCAATATCCAAAACCTTTCCAGTTCCCAAAAATTAAAATATAAAAATTGTTTTAAGGATTTTTTGACAGTTGGAACTAAATAGAAGTAAATACGAGAAGAGACGTTTTTTTGGAGGTTACATCAACGTGAATATTTCTGAACGTGTTGTTTTAAATAGCATATCACTTAAAATAATCGACTGTCCGTCCACCAAACGAGCATGACATAATATGTTCTCATTGCATTTCATAACATGTTTATAACCTATTTTTTTGTAAATCTAATAGTGCCTCTATAAACACGACACATCCCGATGTGATCTTTATTAAATAAAATAAATCAAATAAAATAGAATAACATATTCAATTTCAAATTAGCACACACTCTTCTCATATTCCGAAACTTTAATGACTCTCCCTCCTCACAGCCAAAGAGTTGAATCAGTTTTTTTTCACTTACTCATTTCAATGAAGTTTTCCGATGTATTTTTTAATAAGTATACAGGATGTTCAGAGAGGAAACGCCGACTTTGAATCTAAGCTCTTAAGACATTTTAAGCATATTTTGTCTAATAAAATCCTTGGGTATTGCGAATGGCTGAGACGCAATAAGCACTGAAAAGTTAGTTTGAAAAAATACTTTCTACGCAAAAATTTGCATTACAGAAACATACAAACATTCCAGAAATATGTAAATTGTTTATTATTTACAAAATAAGTGAATATATTTGTTCAGAGAGAAAAATTACAACAGAAATAAAACAAGCACCCAATATACAAAATTCGATTGCTTTTTTATTATTTCCAGTACTTCCACCACGACAGTTCTGTGTAAAATGTTAAGACACTTATTTAGGAGGCAGTAGATTTCAGGGAAAGGGAAAAGTAGTACAAACCGTTTTTTTTCAATCTACTGCGCATTAAGATTATGCAACTTTCCAAGCGTATAATTTAGAATCGAGCATGTGATGCTTGGCACAAACGTTTATTTACGTCTGCGGCATGGAATGTCTGGTCGATTGCTTTGCTGTCCCATGACGTGTTTAATAGTCTTGGAATTAAGCCGAGTTAAAGATCTTCCGAACCGTGAGGTCACAAAACCACTTTTAAATTAATTTATCGTTTGGGGAGTTTCAGTTTATAAGGACGTCTTTCTGCTTTCAACAAGAAAAGGGAATAAATAGCTTTGTTACAAAATCAAATCTATAACAACACACTGAAGTTGGCAGGAACTAACAGAGGACATCATCGGAACAGAACACTCCGATTTCCTTAAAAAAATCCATTGAATGTAGCCAAAAAAGGGATATCATCAGAATAGAACACTCCGTTTTATTTAAATCATTACAAACAAGTCATGAAAATTTTAGAAGTGGAATTATACAGAAACGTGTAGGAAAGGCACATTTTTTTTAATTTTCTGTGATCTTGATTTCTGAATAGAAGGTATTGTCAAAAAGAACAGAGCATGCGCTAACGATATGAAAAAAGTTCTACAATAATTTGAAATAATAAAAATATTTTGTTATTTATAGAATTTTATTTTATAAAGAAGAATATAAATTTTATAAATTTTATATTCTACAAGTATAATATATAGAAAAAATAAGCTTTCCTTTCTTTCTGCTTGTAGTATTTTTCAGACAGAAACGTTTAAGAACCCTAGAGATCTGATAATGCCACTCGTCTGCCTAAGCACGTTATTGTGCAACTTATTTGTTATATTTATCATTGCTTTCCGCTCCCCATATTAAAGATCTCAAAAATGTCAACGGAAAACAAAAAGAAAAGTGTTTTTTCTATTATTTTCTGAAGGATTTCGTTTCAAAAATATTTACAACTGTTTTATCCTTCAAAATTTCTTCTTGTGTTAATATCTTATGATTTCCAATTTTCTTTGGAAACTCAAAAGTCATTTTTCTTTTCTCAAGGCGAATTATTATCGCAACTTAACGAAGTATTTTTAAATGATTTAAGTTGGAAGAAATGTATAAAATGAATCCGAATTGCTGTGTAAGAAATAAAACATGCGTATTTGTATGTTATCTTTATATTCAGGAATTGAATAAAGAAAAGCACTTTATCAAAACTAAGTTCAGTGAAACGTAGATCAAAGAAAATTATTATTAAAGTAAATTATTTAAATGAATCTCACGCTCCTGTAACTTAAATCGCATGTCCAAAAACTTAGTAATTGATGTTGAGAACGAATATGTGAGTGAATTCATTAGATAATTCTGAATTTTCTTACTTTGAAAGGGTGTATTTACTTAAAAATGATCTTATCTTTAATGGGACATTTAGTACCTGAGCTGTAGCAGTGGACTGTACAGTCAATTTACTGTAAAAATAAGAAAATTGGACTTCCAATGTAACTGATGTTCCACAGCAGGTATGACAAGGTCGCGGGCGAGGTAACAAGCATACCAGAGCTCGCGAGTACTGCGTCCATAGAAATTGGCGCAAGATTTAAAAGTAAGGGTTGCAGAAATCGCTTGGGAGCAGCGGTACAGCACTGGATAACTGGCCCATGTTAGTCTTTGTGAGAAATTAATTGACAGTTATTGTCACAAGTTTAGCTATGTTAATTTCCATTTTCTATTTAATGCAAAATAATGATCCATTAAAAAGAAATAATACATCCGTCAGCTTTCAAATTCTCAATTAATAGTAAAATTAAACATTTTGAAGTGAAAGTATCTTGATTTTGTAACGCTCATTACTTAAGAGTGATATAAAAGCATTAACTTTCTATTTTCAGATTAGAACATTTAACAAAGATTCTTGTCTGTTAAAAGCACTCTCCGTCCGTAAGCGAGAATTGTTAGCTCGTAGAGGGTTGATGATTTATTTCGCATTGTTGCTATATGCAACAAATAATTGACCGATTTAATAACACAACATGAAAGCAAGAAAATAATACGTCATTCAAATATATTCCTCCCCTTCGCAAAAATGTTCATAAAGTCAGAATTTAAAAAGAAAGCAAACATGAAATGGTAATAAATAGTAAAGAATATACCCATAATTCAAATCTCGGTTGATTCATAGAACAAATCTGGCAAACATATTTCCGTATGAAGTCACTATTCCGCGCATCGCGGCGCTTCAGCTGGCGCGTGCACACCCTTTCTGGATTGGGGTGAGGGGAAGTTGCCCGTGCTCGAAGGAGCGCCGGACTTCCCAGGCAAGCAAGTAGCTTGTGCGGGCGCGGTTTGACGTGCCTGTTCTAGAGGAAGGAAACAACTATTTATAGGTGAAGGTTGAATGCACGTATTATCTCGGCAACTGAGGTCTGTAGCAAAGAAAATAGCATCACTTGGAAATTCTCTCAAAATGTACTAATGTCAATTAATGAGCATTTTTTAACTTATTGGATAAACCAGGGAATGGGTAACAACACTCTTATATCCACGGTGACAATATTATTCACATTCTCAACAAGTGCGAAGCATTGATCTTGCTCTGTATCGTGTCATTTCTACTAAAGCCATCTTATTAAAAGATTTCATTATCAGTATTTTTCTTTACTGATTTTTTTTTCAGAACTAAAATTTCACTCGATAGTTGTGCAGCCTTTTCTGCTGTAGGTTACTAATGCTAAATAAGATAATTTTGAATATGTTCGACATTCCTAAGTTATATTTCTAATATTATGCTCAATTTTTAAATTATTGAAATTAATTCCGAAAACAATTGAATGGAATTATTAATTTCTAATCCCCGTTACATCTAATTATTAAAAGAAGAGACCCATTTGAATGATGGTACGAAACATATATTTACTCAACCACATCTCATTACAAAATCGTTTCGCATCGTAAAACCATAGCCAAAAACATGGCCTCTTGGACGTGTTTGAGCCTCTTATTTGTCTTCCTTTCGCTTGTTTTCCACCCGCTTCTGACGTCTGGCTTGGAGGATCGTGAAGCGCCGTGACAAGCCCAGATCAAAGACGAATGACCCCTCGTAAAGTGGAGACACGGCGCAAGGCGTGTTGAATTGCGCCATCGAGCAGGGCGAACCGGACGGGGCGGCGGAGGAGTAGCCTTCACGGCCAATAGGAACTAGTTGACAGCGGCTCCAAATGCGCGTTGCGCGAACGACGAAGACCGGCGCCAGTGGCGTCACAGACTCAGTTAATCATGCCGGGGGTCTACAACGCAGTACGTGTCTATGATTCGATCCTGACGTCTTACACATTCCATCTTCTTTGGAAATTCTTTTGAGTCTACGTGTGAGTCATTTTGTTCTTCCTTTCATTTCAAATACGTTCGAAGCGCAAACATGTAAATACATATCATTTTAGTTAAGCCTTTTAAGACACACGACATACATCCACAAATAACAATATAAAATAATATTCTAATTTAAAAATAATTGAAGAAAGATAAGTTTTGAAAGAAATAAAAGAACGTTAAAAAAATTATACATGTCAAAAAATGAGAATATTTCAAACTTTGAGAAGTACTTAAGTGTTGTTCAATTTTATTTTTATTTTTATTTTTATTTTTTTAAAAATTAAATAATTCCATTAAATTGTTGAATTTATCTCTGTAACTTATACAATTTTTAACCAATTTTAAAATTAAAATTTGGGCATGAATAACATATTTAATAATTCAATTGAAATATTTTTTTAATCTTATTATAGTTTAAAATAAATCTTATTATAGTTTATATTAAAATTTTATAATTTTAAATTAAAAATCGCATCAAAATAATGAACTGATTTATGACATTTATGACCTGTTGAAAGTTCAAGATCAATATTCTCATAAGTACAAAGTTGAGAACGACGAGTAAACATGTTCTCGATTTGACGGCCAACATTCTTGGCCATGACTCTTGGCAAATGATATTTTTGTAACATATTTTGAAAGACGTGTCTTTCACAAGACCAGTTTATGCTTTCCAGCATCCCTCGCTCCCATCTCACCCCACTTCGCCCGCAAACACGTGGAGTCACCGCAAACACGTGGTACATTCCACTCCACCCCATTCCCACCCACCTCCCTACCTGACTTGGCCCAATGCCTTGCCTGCTTCTCCGCGCCTTCAGCTGCCACCGCACGAGATAATGACGCGGCCTTGAACGGCAGGCACAGAGCTTGACGCTCGGCCCACTGAGTCAGCCTACTCTCCCTTTTCTTCTTCCCTCTTTTCTTCTTTCTTTTCTAGTAACAAAACTGCTGAATGTCGCGTACCTTGTAACAGGCTTTATTGAGACATCTCGATCAGGTTTACCGGCTGAATTTAGCTCTGAGCCAGGCACTGCCGCTGACTCTCTGTATCTCCGTCCAAGAGGTCCGAGGGTTCGAGTCCCGTCGTTCGCGGATTTTCGGCTAGAGAGCTAGGGAGCTAGATCGTCAGCCGCTGTCTGGAGGGGAATTCTACGGTCGGCTACTCTGATCGTAATTATCCGTGGTTTCTCAGATCAATATCAGGTGAATGCCAGAGTAGTACCCTAACATTGACCATGCGCAATATTCCTTCCTCTTCCTTATCCTATATTTTCACCATACACACACACAACACACACCTACATAACACACATATCGGGAGACCGATAGGAAGCTCAGAGCTTGTCCCGGCTGGGATGTTGCCCCGTTGGTGGGAGGTGCCTGGAGGGGGAAATCCAACGTGTAGTACGGTGCCTGATCTCACAATCCAGTGGGGAGGAACACCTCCATCTCTCGCAATAAAAATTCACTACTGTAGTGGGAATAACTCGTTCCTTCGTTTTACTCATTCCTGCGGGCGATACTGATATTGCGAACCACGCTGTAGGAGTTGCTACAAGCTTCTTCAACGATTCCGGACGTTATCGATAGACTTCGTTTCTCTAAAATGCGGTATCTCCGCGCTGTCTTTCCTCATACCACATTGCTTTCCCACTTCTCGCTTTGCCATCATTGGCCACTTCCCCGAATCGTCTTTGGTCACCAGTAGGGTTTCCTTATTTTTATTCGTATATGCCGCACCACCGACGATGTGCCTTTTATAGTCTTCTCTCACTTCATGAAAACTACGATATGATTGCTCCTCACTCTTCACTTGTACACGCACTTCAACCCTCTCACCACTTCTTCATTCGACGACCAACGCCAAGAACCAACTGGTCCCTACCTCCAACACCTCCCACTCGCCTTTACCTCCTCACTCCCCCACGCCCCGAGCGCCAACTGATGTTCCTCTCTCTCGCAACTGCTCCACCTCCAACCCCGCCCCCGTGGAAGCTCCCGCCTCCATCTATTGTTTCCTTTCCCCCCACCCTCGCCGCCACGCCTCCCCTGGCAGCGGCCACCGCCCGCGCCGCCGCCTCTCTCCACGCCACGCCACCCTGTGCCTCTGGCCGCCGTTCTCGCTTCCTTGGCTTCTATTATCCACGCCGTTTCTTCGTCGCCCTACCCGGCTAGATATATGTATAGATATTTATTATTATTCCTGCAGGTAGCTTTATGCAACCTGTTGGCCGAACACTACAATTTAAAACATCACAATGAAGATCATTAATACAATATAACTTTAAATTATCTTAAAATAGTTATAATAATAGAATAAAAGCAATGATAATAACAATAATATAATTTACTCTACACTTTATGGCTGTCATATACAAACTTTTTTAACTAACTACATTGCACTCCACAACACGTCACCACGCTGCATTATTTGTGTATTTAATAAATAATAAATATATTTGAGAGTAATAATAATAATAATAATATTTTAATAATCCTAATTTAATTAATTAATAAAGTGTCCAAATATCTCTGCTTAATTTACTTTAAAATAAAACCCTCGCTGCTTGTCGTTCCTGCCCGTTCTCGCACGCCATGTCTCTGCGCCCCCTCTGCGACTGAAATCCAAAACATGTCCGTTAAGAGTTGACGGTTAATTTCCACATAATCCAGGCGGTTTGAATGAAGATGAATAAATGGCGATAAACGGATTCATTTGCAAAATTTTAGCATTAGCCACAGAAAACAGTGCACTGAATAACAAGGTGATTGGCCGAGCATGAGGCGTGTTTGAAACAAATATTTCGGCGTAAAAACGTTGGAAATAATGTTGCACACACTCAAGGTTACGAGTATTTTATGTTAATCATTAATGTGCAAGGGGGAGCTTCGTCGCTAACTCCTCAAAGCATCCGCTGAGTATATAGTAAATTAGTTTCGTTTAGTTGGAATCGCATAAATATAAATTTATGAGTGATGCAGCGGAACTCGAAACAAGATATCTTGTCTCTCATTAGCCATAGAAACTTCCTACCAACAACCCAATCTATGATGTCGTAGGCCGGACAGCCCAGATCAAGCCAATCCACGTTTACCACGTTTTTCTGCTATTCCTACTTTACGTAATGCACATCTCGTACCCCAGTCCTACCCTAACCTAATATCGACTTCATCAGCGTATGTAAATTGAGAACCAGAAGAAAAATAAGATTTTAACACATATATAAATTTGGGAACGACCCAGAGAAGGGCATACGTAAATTGGGAACCGAGAGCCTCATCCCCTTCCAGGTAAAAGAGGAAGGTGGCACTTTATTTTCGATAAACATTTTCATAGCCATTATTTTTACAACATAACTAACTCCCTTCCCTAACTTTTCAGACTTAGAATTGACATAATTCATTCGAAATATTATTTGATTAAAGTTGGTTTCCATTCAATTGAATCTTTCGTTGATTGAATGAAGCCTGCTTATCTTGTCCTTTTTATATTCTTCCTTTTCCTCTGTTGATATTATATAACGCTGAACAAAAAATGTGGACACTCTTCTAGAGGTTTCTTTGCTTTTCATATTGATATAACAGCGAGTCTGGGCGATTTTCAATAAGGCGCAAGGAAAAGATGGAGAATAGCGCAGCGGCGGCAGCCCCCTTAACGCGCTTACCTGCTCGATCAGTCCTTTTCTTTCCCTGGGTTGGTTTGATCCCCAAATGTAGTGCATGTAGAATTAGAAAGTAAGTTTCACGAGAAAAGATTAAGGAGTTATTTGGTCCTCAATTTACGTACGACCAACTTTATCCGGCTTAAGTCCTATGCTTCCAAACGGTTTCCCGCTTGGTGAGATACCTGGAGGGCCAAAATTCCCCCGTAAAGCCAACGTATACGGTGAGCTCTAGATCTCACGTTCCAACAAGGGAGAAACACCGCCACCTCTCGAGATATAACACTCACCACACTTACGTAACTAATAACAAAAGTAGTCGATGCGCCCGAGAACGCTACATAGTCCCTCACTCACGCATCGAAGCTGCTCCTTACACGCCCTTTGTCCACTCGTTTTGGGTAATGTGAACATAAATAGGCTAATTGTGAAAATAGCTATATTCGGACATTAGCGGCAACGCCTATGCCTTCTCCGATTTCCGCCGCGCCCTCAGCTCCATTGCTCCTAACGAGCTCGTCGATTGTACAGAATTTCCTGCTTCCATCGCCCGCCTCCGTATCTGCGCTACCTCCGTCAACTCCGCCACCTCCAACGCCTGTTGCTTCCACCGTGTCGTTCCTTCCTCACCCCCGCGCCTCCATAGCACTCTTTTCTTCTCTTCCTCCCCCCCCGCCCCAATGCTCCCGCAAACGCCACCGCCCCCGCCACTCCATCGCCCACTCCGCGTTCATTACCCCCTCCACCACTCCTCCTCTGCAGCGTCCTACGCCACCGCCACTTCCACCACCCTCCGTCTTCACTAATTCATATTCCTGCATTTCGCAATCACCCTCCATAACCCGTTTCGTCATTCCCTCAATTTCCTAACTACTTCCTCTTAACATTCCACAACCACCACTGCGCCCACCATCGTCACCCACATCGTCACCTACGACACCACTGCTGCTCTTAGGGACGGCAAAAAAATATCGATGTTTTTAAAACATCGTTGTTTTCCACCAGAAACATCAATATATTAGCATTGATATTTTGCTTTCGATATTTTCTTCACATCGATATTCTGTTGCAAAAACATCGATTTTTGTATTTTAATTTTTTTAAATAAAGGGGTTTAACCACGTTGTAGAGTAGAAGCAATTCACAGCAATATCATTGTTTTGAATCATCCTCTTTATCACGCTGCACATTTCGCCTGTGAAATCTGAGAAAGTTTGGGAGCTGCTCGTGTTATTGAATGTATTATCACCAGGCGTGTCACTGCCTGAATCGACAGTGAAACACGAAATCGATAGCAAATTTGCATTTTTTTATTGTTAATTTTTATTTAATTCGATAAAATTTTTCAACTACTAACATGCTGATAACCAAACAATAAAATATATCCTTTTTACGTACTGTAATTAAAAAAAAATCTATAATTAAAACATCGATGTTTTCTCGTCGATGTTTTCATCGACATCGAAAACCCTTTGCGATGTATCGACATGATGTATCGATGTTTTGGTAAAATTAGCCACACTAGCTGCTCCCCGTCTGCCCGCCACGCGCCCCGCTGGAGGCCACCGGCGGCGCGGCGTCGATCCGCACGTGACGATGCACACACCCGCCACATGGCCTTGCGAGGCGCGCCCACTTATCTAACATTACCACCATAAATTATGACAGCGCAGGCGGATTACCAGCGCTGACATAATTAGTAAGGGCGCGTGACTGTTGATGAACGCAGAAAAATAAATACAAAGCAGAAACAATAATAAAGAAGAAGTCGAACAAAACAATAACACAAGACGATACAATGTCACATCATTACATAGGAAACTAAATATAAATGGTATCCAACTAAAGTATAAACACGTACTTTTACGTTCCTTTCTCGTTTTCTAACATCGAGAGTGACGAATTGTGTGAAGGACGATGGCCGTCTGACCATAAATAAAATCAGAGAAGCAACCTGTTTCAAATAAGTGATACATTTTCACCGCTCAAATTTTTGTTAATGTTGAAATTTCGAAAGAAAACTAAATGCCCGTAAAAAGGTCGTGGGCAGAGTGTCGGGGACTACAGCAGCTGGGCATGAAATACGTTGGAGGAACCGGCTTTCGGCGCGTCTGCTGCGATGAAGCAGGAGTGGTAGCTTAATGTACATCAAGATGACTGCCGCGATGGAGGAGGCGGTCATCAGGGTGACTGCAGCGACGAATAAACATTTACAGGCGAGGAATGGTATTTTTAGATGGTTGCCTGTAAATAAAGAAATCGAATTGTATAATTACGTTCTTGTGCTCCCGACATTGTGATAGGAACAGAATCATGGTTATGTGAAAACTATTCATTCAGAGTCCTCATACGCAAATTATGAGGTTACCAAAGAGGTAAAAAAAGCTAGTAGTAGGAGAGTTATTCTTTGCGTGAAGCGGCGTATGTAAATTGGAAACAGAAGGAAAATAAGAGTTTACCCCGTATGCACATTGGGGACCGACAACCTCAACCACTTCCAGGTAAAAGTGGAAGCTGACACTTTATTTTTGAAGAACATTTTCATATCCATTATTTTAAAACGCAACTCTCTGGCCCAACTTTATAGACTTTGGATTGGCATATTTCTGTCGAAATATGGTTTAGTTAAAGTTTGTTTCCTTTGAATCATTTGTTGATTGAATTATTTTGATTCTGCTTATTTGCCATTGTATTCTTCCTTTTTCTCAGCTAAAGTCTCAAATTTTGGCTCTCTTCTGTTGCTTTGGTGTTTTCATTTGAGGAGCGAGTAGAAATATTTTCAATACTTCAATTAAGTCGAAAAGGTTAGGATGAGGGGAGTAGAAATGGGAATTGAACTGGGAATGAAGGATTCGTAAGCATTTGTAGTTTGTTCTTGAGAATTTTCTTTTGTTACTCATTATTCCAGAAGAAAATCACTATTTTCATCAATGTAATATTCAGATAGTCTGAAAATTTCTTAACTTTAAGGTGTTGAGGTTGTACCTAAACAAAATCGTAAGCGAAGCAGTGTCCAACGTCGCTCGGCTCCAGATACGAAAGTCCAAAAATTAGCCTCAACCACTACCCAACATCGCTGTTTTCGTCTTTATAATCTCTACCTAAGCCCAGGTACCATGATTGCCTCAGCTAAAATCTGCAGGTGATCTATTGGATGTGTGGCCATACCAAACGCACAGAATTTTGCGCTGCCTTTTCAAAATCAGCGACGTAGACTTCTGGCATCAATGCACAATTGAATTCAAGGTTCTACATCTTTAAAAAATTGAACATTGTAATGTACGTTGCCTGTCGCTTACCAGGTAGAAAAAAAACGCTACTGGCGCATATACTCCATTTTGAATTACATGCATCGTATAGAGCTGCAACCAAAACTTTGCACAACAAAGAAAAGTTATTTAGACACATTTTTCGCAGAGTTACACAAGTATTTAAACATTGTTTTTCAGGAGAAAATAACAATTCCGGACATCTTGTCATTAAGAACCAAAATGTTCAGATTTTAAAGTAGTTTTGTATTATCCAGGATATCCATTACCTCCTCTTGGCTTTTAGGCAGGGCTAGTTTTTCCTTTCTTTTGCTGTTGTACAAATTTCGACGTATACACGAAATATTTTTTCAATTAATGTGTCGAGAGTGTTAACATTTCTTTCTTCAACTGCTGAATGAATTATCTTCGAAGGACTCTGGAATAAGTCATCATGTGCTTTTCTCTTGGCACTGTTGCTCACAATCTTCTAGTTTGTCATCTCAGTTTTGTTATTGTGAGAATGACTAGTGTCCTTCCGAAAAACAACATATCCACCAAGGAATGTGAACACTTATTCATCGAACAACTTCATTGTACATGTCCAAAAGCACTCTCCACTTGTTTTCAACACTTTCTTCTTCCGGTACGTATATCCACATTCGTCTATCACCAATTCTTTGTGGCACCAGGTTTCACTTCCATCTTTGAAAAAACATTAACTGTGTTGCTACTTCAAAGCTCGGAAAGCAAATGAGAATATTGCCACCACCGGACCACTCGAAGAATCTCCGTCTGGCAAATCAAGAGAAAGGCACAAGGAAATGCTGGACAGCAGCGCGGCGGCGGCGGCCCCCTCCATTTCTTTTCCTCAGTCCTTTTCCATACCTGAGTTGGTTTGGTTCGCAATTTACATACACAATTAGAAAGTAATGAGCAAGTGCACCGACCTAAGTTAAAATGTCTTGTTAAGAAACGAACGTAAAATTTTAATGGCTGTTAACTCGAAAAACAGATGCACCATCGGTAACGGTTGTTAACTAGTGGGATTTAGCTACAGAACGTTAAAATTGTGCTTCCCATTACTGAACGCACTTTCTTACGAACTTGATTGTCGGTTATAGATGGTCTTTGACCTTTCTCGCGTGAGTTTAAGATGGTTAGAGCGAGATATTCCCTAGTAGAGATTCCATATTACAGTCAAAAATATTTGTTTGCGATATAAATTGGTATTGCGAGACCTATATAAACAAAATAGAGCCTCTTATGATGAATTTTATTTAATTACACAATTAATACACAAATAATACACATAATACACAAAAATCAAAAGTAGAATTATAAAATGTAACAATACAGACAAGTATCTATATTTTATTCTCTATATTATGGATAAACGAAACCGTTCTTGAAACTTCCTTTCACTGCAGCCATTGAAAGGATCACCTCTATCCATCACAATTGTCCTTTGGGTTCTTTGATGAAACAAAGAATCATAATTTAACATTTCGTCGAATTCACGATCGTCACAAACTGTTCTGTACGCTATTGCAAATCCACTACTAACTCCCGTTAAAAATACAAACGGGCCAAAAATGCCCGAGTTAACGGCAGTTAAGTTAACGGCAGCTAAGAAATATTTAACGAGCGTTTATTTATTTATTTATTTATTTATTTATTTATTTATTTATTTTACGTCAAAAAAACAGTTAAAAACTGCGTATGACGTGCTATGGGGAAAAGTGAATTGTGTGCACATTTTCAAAATTCTGTGATCCCTACACTAAGTCATATACTACTCAAATTTTGAATTTTGAAAGGGAGAAAACAAAAAACAAAAACTCCCATGTAATAAAATCTATTTTCAAAGATAAATTAACTTTGGTGCATCAGAAATCTGAGATAACGGCCGTTAAGTTAATATTTAACGTGAGTTAAATTATAAGCAACGTTGGTGCACTTGGCCATAAGTTTCACAAGATAAGATGAAGGGATTATTTGGTCCGCAATTTACATACGGCCCTATTGTTATAGCTGCTTAATGGTTATCTAAATCTTCGCGAAGTTAACTGGAAAGCACAGGCTTGCGAAAGGAAAGTCCAGTATATTGTAAACAGTCTGGTGTAGGATGTTGGATTATTTCAGGTAGTAAGCCAACTGACCCGGCAGGACGAGATGCTAGATGTTTTCCTCGTCAACCCAGCAGAAATAATTTCATGGGACGTGCTAGAAGGCATTAGCAACCAGAAATCAGTCTTCTTAGAGTTACGTATAGACTTAAGAGTAAAATTTGCAATTTTTGCAAAATATCGTGTGAGATAAAAATTAAAGGCCGGGCTTCTACAAAAATGTCCAAAAATGCAACGGAAATAACGAGGAAATTCCGGAAGTTCGAGATATAAATAACTTATTGCTTGCCATGGACAGGGTCAAATCGGACCTGTTTAATAAATTGTTTCGTATTGGTATTCAAAAGTAGATCCTTACATGTTCCAAAATTTCATTCGTCTGAAGATAATAATTTCTAACTAGAAGAAAAGGTTGCTTCGAAAATTCATTAGAAAATGGGAAATTGCGCACAACATATGAAATCTCGTAAGATACTATCAAAATTTATCAATTCTATTATCAACACGAATGAGCTGAAACACTGGAAATCAGCTATTGTTGAACATATATTTAAAATTGGCGATAAAATGAAAGTATCTAATTGTATCCCTCACTCCATTAGTATATAAAATAATGGAACATTTACAAATCCGCATTTACTTGATACGATCCGGGAAAAACAAATGTGATTTTTCATAGGCAATATGAGTTTAGAAGTGGGTTCTCTTGCGAAACTCAAGTTATTTCCTTCTTTCAGGAGCCAGCTGACGCAGTTGACGTAATAGTTGATTTTTACTTTCTCGCGCTTAAGAAGGAATTTCTTAAGACGAGTAAGTTATGTAATGCTGCACGAAAAAACGACGAATTTTAGGCAGAAACCCTCTTATTACAGGGTCCTGGTAACGAAAATTGAATAAATTCAGTTGCTACATTTAGGAAATAAATCCTTTAACACATGGTGTAGCCAGAATCCATGTTTTATGGATCCTTGATACCGCGAAATCGATTGACGGCAAAATGTCTGTCCGTCTGTGAACAACGCTAGCGGCTAAACCGTTCAGCCGATTTTCTCAAAAAGTGATATTCCTTTATCTATCTGGCTGATGTCGCGGTCCCTTGAATTTGAAACCGATATTTTAGTTTTGGGGGTACTTTACATGAAGCCGCTGGAACATTTTCAAAATTTTCAAAAAATGGCTCCAACGTTGATTAAATTTTTTGTTGGATAGTTTAAAGGAGTTTAAGAGAATGGAGCGCAAGTCTCATGTTGGTTGAAAACACTAATTTTTCGAAAATTGCAAATTATAAAAACGACATCTTCCTACAACAAAAGTATTAACGATAGAGATTGTTCTCTTATTAAAATCTGTTCCTTAAAGATATATCTTTTGAAATAAGATATGTACAATTTCTCGAAAATTTAGTATTTTGCGTAATTTTGAAATGTAGACAATTAAATTTTTTAAACATTTTTTCTCAAAAACGGCTCCATTCCTTTTGATGAAATTTTGTTGGGGATAGTCTGAACATCGTTTAAAAATTTTTTGGTTGTTAATTTTTAAAATAAAAAGATCTTCAAATAAGGTCACGAATTTTACGAAAATATGAGTATTTTGTGAGTAATTTGGCGACAAAATAGTCGAGTTTCCCAATTTACTGCACTTCCTGAAAGTAAAATGAATATGAAATGAATTTATAAAACAGTATTCGCCAAATTCATGAGGCTTCTGAGCAACCATACCGTGTTTTAAATCCTACTGTGAGCTACCAAAAGAAATTTGGGCAGAAATAACAACTTTCATCAAACTATCATTTGTAATTTTCTGTGCACACGCTAAACATACCGGACATAATTGCTGGGCCCCCTTTTATATTAATTTTTTGTATTTACATTGACATTTTATCAGTAAATAACCTCACGCTCACAATGAACCGAGATTGACAGTGACAGTAGCGCAGGCAACTGTATGAGCAACAGGCTGAGCGTGACACTGCGATCTACCGAAAATTTCCCCGCGAGCTACTGCTAGCTCGTGATCGACGGTATGGCGATCACTGTAATAGAATAAGATCATTTTATATTTCCATTACTATTACGATCAATCATCTGCATGACGTAAACATTTAGACTTTTCGCCATATTAAGATAAATATCATTGCTGTTTATTTTCGTGGATTGCATTCATGTAAGTGAAACTGCGTGTGACTGTTTAAATCGGGATATCAGATATTCGAAGATATCGTTGCATTGCAAGAGAAGATGATTGAAACGAATCAAAGTGTGTGCATGCAATTAATTTCTGTTGTTGTTTTTTGTTCAAGAAGGAAAATTTTGACTCAAAAATACTCTTCTAAATTGAGTTTGAAGAGAAAAGACGAATACATTTCTGAATAACTCCAAATGATCTTTTGCTTTTTTCCGACCTTGAGAAGATTAGGAAATGAATTCGAAGCGTTTCATAACGAGTGCATTACTCGTACCCTGATATTTTTGTATGATTAGACGGCCTTTTCCAGAACCAATTATGTGTTTCGTTCACACTGAGGAAAAAAACATAGGAACACAAGATGGCGAACGCTTACGTAAGAAGTCATCTGTGAACTTTGTTTCTTCAATTTCTTCTAACCTTCATTCACAATAACGGCGTAGTAAACATATGTGAGCAACGATGAATTGAATCGCCAGATCCAATAAAGCAACGATACTGATATTGATATGATTATATCAATAACATCACTATATTACATTTAATTATTTTCATAGTAAATGTCTATTTAGGTTTTTGGTGGCGCAAAGGCCTGAAGGCATGAGTTCAAGTACGCATTGGAACATTCATTCTTTCGCTGTCTTTGGCATAGGCGTGCAAAGCCTAAAACCAGAGGGAGCCAACTAATTGCTGAGCCCCTTTTTATATTAATTTGTTGTATTTACATTGGCATTTTATCAGTAAATAAATGAAACATACTATATGGTGAATAAAATTAAAACTTTGAAACCTACAATTAAAATATAGAATTGATTTTATGTCGAATCATTTACAGAGTTGTCAGATGGTTTGAAGCGCTTTTCCCTAAAGCGTATATCAATCACCCAAAATGGCAGCTTAGAGAGGGTAATTCAGAAGAATCATATTACGGGAATGCAGTGTTTTATTGTGAGAGCCACGGATTCCCTTTCGAAACTCATAGGGGCCATATCCCCTGTCCCCCTCCTGTGCCCACGCCTATGGTCTTTGAAGTTTAAATCCTAAATTATTGCATGGATCTTTCAATTTCTGTTCCTGGCATGGAAACACCAATATATCTTATTTCCATCACTCATTTCATCATACTCATCTCAGCGTGATGTCAAGGAAGTTATTTCGAAAACCACATCGAATGGAGATGTTGCAGGCGGTCACAACATTAATCCATCCATCTCAATTTCTCTCCCTCCCAATTAATTTATTATTTCGTATTTCTGAGTGCGTCAACTGTTTTGGTTGTTCGTCCTGTTAATGTAGTGCATGTTTTAACCCTGGAGGTGGGAGAGTTATTCTCTAGCTAGATGGTGAGATCTGACGCTAACCTACTCGTCGGCTTGCGAGGTTTCCCCAACCAGGTATTTCCCACCAGCGGGTACCACCCCAGCCGGGTCATGCTCCAGTCTCCCGAGATGTGTGGTAGTGTAATGCATGTAAGTGTAAGTGTGTAAGGGTTGAGAATAGGATAAGGAAGAGGAAAGAAAGATTGCTTGCGGTCCTAATCCCTTTTGTTAGGGTACTGCTCCAGCATTCGCCTGGTGTTAATTCGAGAAATCATGGGAAACTACTGATCAGAGCAGCTGGCTGCTAGATATCTCTTTCATACAGCGGCTGAATTCGACATAGCTATCTAGCTACTGTCCTGCCACCGTCAAGACTCAATTCGTAGTAACATCCGATCAGAGGCACTCAGTGACATCATTTGATGCCCTGAGCGACCTCAGCCGGTCTCTCTCTCCCGATTCAAAAGAGGTTAGATGGACGTAAGGTAACTCACCATATAAGTGGTTGATAAATTCCACGCGCTTCCTCGGACTGCCGCGTCGGGGTAGGTCATCATCCATACCAGCAATTATTTAAGGAAAGATATTTTGGGTACCACCGTGACGAAGATGTGCTAGAGGTGAGGAGTTGCATGGAACTGATAGCAGGTACCAGTGACAAAACTATTCTAAAAATTAAAATTAAAATTTCCTTTCTAGAAATGGCAAATGCGCCTTTCTTAGTTTCTCAAAAAAGCTTCCAGTTCATGATTCACAGTTTATATCAATTCTTGTTTATATCACCTTTCATATCCATGAAAACATTAAATACTGTGCAACCAAAAATAATTCAGTAACTATAAGAGAACTTAAAAGAACATCAAAATGTATGGAACACAAAGAGTAGTATTTTTCTCATTTGACTCTTTTGCTCGGAACTCGTTTGTCACGTGTAACTCTTTTTCTTGCCTCTAAGAGGCTAGTGAATATTGTGTGTCCCTCACAGACTTAGAGCTTTGCCTTGTTACATAATAGCTCTTTACTTATTACCTCGATATCAGTCCCCCAATTACCTAACGCTTTCGTATTTAGTTTTTAATATTAATCTTCCTCTTCATAACATTTTGTACAATTTTACTAGTATTTACTAGCATAATCCGCCCAGAAGTGCTAAATGACCTCTACTACCGATACCAAACACATAAGACACACTTCAACAAGAGGGCAATTTATTTTATTAGAAGGACAGTGTCAATGTGTAAATTCACTTTCATAAAATGTGCTTACTCAGCGATAATGATGATAATTACTTGGACGTGTTATACACGCCGCCATACATATTAGCTATAGAATACTAATGTTGAAGGGTACCTTTGTTACCCGGAAGGTTAATTCGAAAGAGTAACGGTACAATATGCGCCAAGAAAGAACAAAATGGATAATGAATATAAGAATTAATCGCGAAAGAAAAATAATTAATCAGATAATTGTATTGCTTGAAACAAAACATCATTTTCTTTTGTATCAGAGTCTAGTTCTATTGTATCAGAGTCTGCGTTTGCTCACAAAAATGTGGTTACACAATGTGTATTATGTCAATAAGCCTTTCGTCACTTGAGTTCATTGAGATCGATTGGCCTACACTTCGTCGCTTACAATTTCATTCGTGTTTGTAAATACTGTTTGCGTTCAAGGCAGGCATCGCATTGCTCCTGCAGCTGCGCCACGGCGGAGGCAGCTGTCTGCCTGTCGCGGCGGCCAATCACACGCTGCCAGCAGCGCCTGTCCACCCGCGTCAGCGCCGCCCTCCGCGAGTCATATGAGACGTAGACGCCCGACTCCCGCTCCCTTGCCCGGGGCCCCGGCAGTGGGAGAAAAAGAAAATAAAGAAGAATATAAGAATGAAAGAAAGAAAGAAAGAAAGAAAGAAAGAAAGAAAGAAAGAAAGAAAGAAAGAAAGAAAAATAAATAAAAAGGAAAGAAACAAAAAGATATAGAAACAAAATGAAAAACAGGAACAGAAAGGAGAGCTTTTTCTCTGTCTGAAGGGTCGTGAGTTCGAATTTTACCTTCAACATGACCGGCTGAGTTTAGGTCAGAGGCAGCATTGCCGCTGATTCTGCAGTGACTCTGGCCCGAAGGTCCTAGGGTTCGAGTTCCGGCGGTGGCGGATATTTGTTTCAACATTATGTAGATAACTCGTCGCTGTCTGAAGAATAATTTTACCAGCCGGCTTGTCTGACCGGTTGTTTTTCGTGGTCTCACAGATCAACACCAGGCGAATGCCAGGACATTACGACAAACGGATCACGGACCACGCGCTATCTTCTTCCCTTACGTATACCCTTACACTATGCTCTTACACTTACCGGGAAATCAGCCGGAATCTGATAGCTTGTCCAGGCTGGGTTCGTGCCCCGCTAGGAGAGATACCTCGAGGAGAAATTTGTTTGTGCCTGTGCTTCAGCGCCACGGGAGGTTAGATATGTAAAGTTGACCGAAGTCAAAGAATCCTTTCCTGATAAATATCATATTTAATCATCCATTCCCTCCTTATTTTTTTGTTTCGCCGTCTATGAGGGTCATACTTGATGTGTTTGTTTTAAAAGGTGACAAACGTTTAAAACATTTCGGTTATTCTCTATCTCTACCACTCTTCACATCTGTGTCTCCCGGAACTCATAGTCCTGGTCCTCTCTCACTCCAAAACAAATTCCGGAACCTTAGTTGTGTGTCAGGTGTGTCAAGCGAGCCCTACTCTCGTACATATGATTTCCTATACTTCAGTGTAATTTACTTCCCCAACCTCTTAGACATGCTGTTCTAAAAGGTACACCTCTCCTCTTAATCCTTTCGGATGGCCACAGAAGGGCCTGTTCGTTCTCCCTTCTTGCATTCTAGCTTCGAATCCAGATCTACAGGTTCCTATCTGTCAACACTCCTTCCACTACACCGCTTTGCCTCGTGCTCGCGTGCCCCCCGCACGTTCCCAGAGCCTCCCGCCACGCCGCCTCTGCCCCTTGCCCCGTGCCCCAGCGTCCCGCAGCCTCGACTCTCTGGCACGGAGCAGACGCCCGCGCAGAATGCTAACGCAGCACAAGCGCGGCGCCGAACTGCATTGCACGTGCCTTACAATGGGCTTCTTTACAAAGACAGGCGCTCTTCCCTGTCTTGCGAAGGTCGCTGTCTGCGGAGGTGACTTGTCAAACGTTTCGTTCGCGTTATGTATGGCAATCGGAGGTCGCTAAGAATACTATGCATTTCTCGCGCAAAGTTGACTGAAATGTTCTGAAAACGTTTTGAAACGTTTCCAAACAAATGAGAGAAATGAAGATAGGCAGATTATGGTGAGCAATGACTCCTCAAAAATTCCTTGATATAATTTGGTTAGTTAGTTTGTTAGTGATTCCGGGCGCGTCAACAGCTTAGGTCATAAGTCCCGTGAGAGTAGTGCATGTTTTTTCCATGGGATATGGCGGTGATCTTCCCCCGCTGGATGGTGAGATCCGGCACCGACCTACCGTCGGTTAGCGGGGGGTTTCCCCCTAACCAGGACTCTTCCACCAGCGGGGCACCGCCGCAGCTGGGACAAACTCTAAGCTCCCGACCGGTATCCTGGAATATGCGGTAGTATAGTGCATGTTAGAGTAAGTGTGAGTGAGCAAGAGGTGAAGATAGGACAAGGAAAAGGAAGGAAAGATCGCGCGCGGTCCTTGGCCCGTTTGGTAGGATGTTGCTCGGGCAATCGCCTGGTGTTGATCGGAGAAACCACGAAAAACTATCGATCAGAGCAGCCGACCGTTATAATTCTCCTCCAGACAGCGACTGAATTCGGCTTAGCTGTAAAGCTAGTGTCGAAAATCCTGCCGCCATCGGGACTCCTACCTAGGGCCTCCCGGTCAGAGACGCTGCAGTGACATCAGTTGATGCACTGAGCTACCGCGCGGTCGATATAATATGGCAGGAAGGAAAAAAAGATGGGCGAATTAAAAGAGCAATATGTATTTAAATAAACAATTTTGAATTACATCTTGTCTTTTATTGGAAAAATAAAATATTAAAAATTATTCAATATTGCTAGTACAGTAAAACGTGCTCAATGCGGAACATGCAGAATGCGTAAATCTGCCTAATGTGAACATAAATCGCGGTTTATTCAAACAAGAATTCTGCAGTATTACTTTGCATAATACGGAATCTTGTCTAATGCGGAAAAAATATTGGTCCCTTAAGATTCCAAATTGAGCAAGTTTTACTGTACATATGTTGTATTACGAGAAGATCGTAAACCTCACTTTATAATGTTTAGATAAGTAATGTGAAAGGATATTTCCTACAACGTGACATTACGCCAATTACGTGGCGTCAATTGGCAGATGCACGCGAGGGACGTCTGTCACAAAGTCTTAACAAGAACCTTCGCCATACCACCCTCCTCAACTCCCCAAACCTACCCTTCCTCCAATCACATCCTTTATCGCCCACATACTCTCCGAACGAATGTACGCTTGCGAAATCTTCGCGGTCGCTCCGGTCTCGACCCTAGGGACATTATTCATAGTTGTCACTGTCAATAAGGAAAACCTTAAGGAGTTCCTTATAGCGATTTTCAAGTTACAGTCGCAGACATAAGCAACTTCTTAAAGCCGATTTCAAGCTTGTAAGTATTTTATGGTGGAATTGTTCTATGTAGCAACAAGCAATATTTAAGTGACATGCAAAACACTTTGGAAGTGCACCCAATCTAGAATTTAAGAAACGATATCGTTTTACTAAGACTGATCTACAAGTTTTTGTGCAATTGATGCCCAAACCATCTTCAACTAATAACTCGCTACTATTAATGTTAAAAAACACTAAACACAAACCAACAGCATGAACTACATACTGCATACCGCTACTGTGTAGGTTAGGTTGCCTTAGAGATGCTCACGGACGCAAACATATGACTAGTTCACGATCACCTTGTTGGAACGTTTCAGGTAAGATACAAGTGACAGTGAAACGGCCAATCAGTTGTTGGCAAATAAAGCGCCACTATGCAAGTTTGAGTGCCTGTGTGTGCGCAAAGTTACGCCCCCTTTTTTCCCCACCAAAGGCGGCAAGCAAATGATAATTTCTGAGGTCAGTGTTATCCGAATTTCTCTGTGACACTGAACATTTCATATTGTATAAAATCTTTGGAACAATCGACAATGTGGAGGGAACAATTTAGCCAACTTTTCTTCTGGTTTAGCGTCATTTCACTTTCCTCTCAAAATATTTTTTTTGGCGAATTCATATCTTTAAAATGTTCCATGCTAACTACATTTCAAGCAATATTATCGAAAATTTTAAAATGTTTAAAACAGGGATAAATATTCTGTCGATGGGTTGGTATAAATAGTCATTGTAGTTTTTTTATAGTTTTTTCAGTAGTTATTCATCAAGTAAATAAAATTATTTAAAGATTATATTTAAAGTTTTCAGTGTAACTACTAATCATTTATTAAAAGCTACAGCTACCAAATACATTCCTGATTACAAGAAAAAATCAAATAAAAATACCAAAACTTAGTTGACAAGTAGCGTTTTAATAATGTTGCAAATCTTAACGAAAATACAAAGTATTAATTTTATTTTAAACGGGTAAAGATAAAAGCACAATATTTTTGTAAAATTGTTTACACAGGTAGTTTCTTTGATTCACTAAAAAGCTGATAATGGTTGCAGAAAATATCAATTTTAGTTTTTCGCAGACGCATTTTTCACAGATGAATGCAGTGTTTACGATCCGAGCCCTACCGCCGCAACTTTTGCAGAGCACCGCAAACAGCAGCAGGTGGTCACGAGGGGGGCACAAGTGCTCCATTGGTTGCCGGAGATGATAGTGTTGCACACTCGCGCCTTGGCACACACTGCCTGGACGTCACGGATGCTTTGAGCAACGTCAGTGCCATGGCCAATTTTTTATTTTTGTTTATACCAATGAAGTGTAAATAGTGTGCAGTGACATGGTGCGTAAGATAGGTAAGATTGTGCTTAAATAAGAATGGAAGTTACCAAAGAATATTAAAACTTATTCGCTATTTAAGTAATGAAAGAAATAACCATAATCCTTAGTGAATATTAAGCGACCTGACAAGCGCCGACTTCATTTAGAATAATTTAGTTAATTTAGCTTCGTTTATTTAAGTACCGTCCCGTTTTTGCTGCAAAAGCTGAAGAGTCTTATGTAATCCCGCTGAACAATAAATGACTGGCTCGTCAGAGCCACTGACAGAGCGAAAACAAAAAAAAATCGTTTCTTCACCTTCATGTTTGTACATCGGACCTTTTCGCATCTGAATGACAGCTGTGCATGGAAATTGCACAAAATGAGCAGTCGACCTTAGATAGCCCGTCTGTGCAACCTTTTCCGAATTCTTTCAACAGCTGACTAATGCGTTTAGGCATGTGTTAAGTTCAGTGACTTTTCTTCAGAGTTGACTCACATGCAAATAATGCGTCTGGTGGCCGTTTCTAATCGCCTGGATGGAGTACGTCAAAAAAATGAAATTTGGTTTGGAAGAATATTCCTTTCTGGTATCTAGTTTTGCCAGAACAGAGTAGTTAAATACTTGTAAGTATTACTTTCTTTCTGTGTTTTATCTGCATATTGATCTGTTTAGTTCTCCATGGATTATTAGGATATTTTCTGAAGAGGAGCTTTGCGTCAGGATACCAAAGATTTCTCACTTTACACCAATCTAACTGCAGGTGTGTATGTTATTGTTGTTATTTTCATATACTGGCGTGTGATGTTCATTGAAGAATTTTTATGAGGTTCGGGGATAAATGATCAGAAATTTCTGTCATCTGAAATTTAACTGTTAGGTACTAAATTAAATGTACTTACTTGCATCGTGATAGAAGTTGCCTTCTGCATAGCAGCCAGTTCTTATTGTTATCTTATTTTCTATATTTACCATACCAGGTAAAATAACGCCCAATATTTTATTTGATTCTCTTTTCTTTCCATCCATCATTGTCTAATTAATTCCTTAAGTTGCTCCTTTTTTCTTCTGAATTCATATCTTCGTATGATAACATATTCCTAACATTATTTTACATTAATTATTATTATTGTTTAATATTCATGTCACACAATCCTGGCGGCTTTGAGTAGCAGGTTGGCAGCTACCAATATTGACTCAATCAAAGAAAGGCGTGTCTATTTTTGACGGGCGGGCGAAGACGACACACGCTGCGCACACACAGGTGGCCGGAGGGCGTCTCCCGGGCGTCGCGGCGCCGGCGCCTCCTATTCACCACCGGCGCCGCCCCCACCCCCGCCCCCGACACGCGGCGCGCGGGGAAATTCCACGCCTCCCCCGGCCCAAGGCTGCCACGGCCCCCCCCGGCGGAAAGGTACCGCGGCCACGGAAGACGACGCAAGAAGGGCAGCGCCGAAAATACACTAGCTTGAGGGATAAATGGGAATGAAATGGCTGGTCACTTGAGAAAAAATCCTGAGGCGACTTTCGAGAAATACGTTCACACTATTGGTGGAGAGCATTTCGTTGTTACGGAATTGTACGATGAAGGGGAGGGGAATAATTGAAAAGTGTACGCATACAACAAAAATGTGCCTCAATTGAAGATATTGTGGAAGAATAGACATGAAAAGTGTTCCAGAAATTACTATTTGTCAAGATAAAAAATAATTTAAAAGATTAACTAATCCCTTTTCATTAAACACCGTTTAATTATTTATTATATTACTCATATTTCATTTTGTAGGTTTTTTTGTAAAGCGATAGAGAGTTCATAGTTTTTTGTACAGTTGAGAGTTTAGAACATTTTTGTTATGGAATTAAGGGAAGGGAGAAAAAAATGAAGGTGTTTGTGAGTTTGTTCACGACCCCATCAGGGTACTGGCAGTAGATAAAACTACTGATGAAGTGAGATTTAATAAGAATACACTTCTTCGGAAATTAAATAACATCGTCATTTTGTCTCGTCGTTGTCTATCAGAGTGAGTACCACTCTAAAAAAACCTTTATTTTTATAACGACATAATCTCAGGAGAGGTCAGTGAGTGCGAGTTTTAAGTTTTGAATTCATGTATTACAATTGTATTAAGAAAATGTTCTTTCGAATGGCACTTCACACACAACTCTCCAACCTATATGTGTTGACGTCTCAGCCCACTCTAAGCGCGACAGTAATTTTCCGCTTAATTTTTGTAGTACTATTATTGTACCAAAATTGATACATGTTGTGATATGTGATGCGTCAGTTATTTTCAAAAATGGGAAATTAAATATTTAAAAACACGAAATAACACATAATAGACCCTTTTAATTAATTTTTGATACTTAAATTTAATCGTATTTTCAGAAAATCTATTTGCTTAGTGATGTGTGCTTGAATGGGCTTTACGAATATATATGAATTAATTTTGACCTCACATTTGTTCATGTCCCTACGCTCAAGCTACAATTATAAATTCATCAAATACCTTTTTTAATTGATTTGAGTTCCTGATATTATTTTGCCGATCACACAAGGCCGATGTTAGATAAATCTCGTACTGCAAAATTTCAATACCGAGGAAATGGTATGCTGTAAACCTGGAGAACAGTACTTAGTAATTTCGCTCTCAAAACAAACGCAATTGTCAGGAAAATCATCAGTCAGAATGGCAGGATTGATGTAAACGGATGTGTTGATGACACTGGGCATTGGATTGTGCGCGTGACAGGTGCTGGATACTCGTTTGGCTGCAATCAGGCGAACTCGTTTCCGGGCAGCGCCGCGTAGCCCAATCCATTACTCCGCTTCGTGGCCCCGCCCTCACCGGGCATCGATCCGATGATCCTCCAGCCACAGTCCACAACACGTGCCTCTCTGCTCCGTCAATCACGTGTCACACAGTAGTAAATTACTTAGAGTGCTCGTGTGCGTTTGTCTTTCGAAACGAAAATCTCGCGCGCGACTAACTTCCTTGAAGCGTTAGTCTACACTCGCTCAGTTTTCCTTGAGTTTCTGCGTGCGATCGGTTCTGTAATGCAATTAACTTGATGGGATTCTCCTGTTTCCATTTAAGATAAAGGAAAAATCGTGAAAACAGTTAAGTGGTGTAAGGAAAACTCAGCGTTAAACACTGATTACTTCATTTTTGAATGGTTTTAAATGAAATTGTTGTATTGTTTGTTTGAAGTAAAATAGGCACATAAAATACTGAAGAATTAAAACGTAATACTGGTTTCTATTTAATAATTATTTGTGACACAATTGCAAAAACATGTTTATTATTGAATAAACACATACAGTATTATTATTTTAAATAAGTTCATTTCAAGTGAATAAAATAGAAATTCTCCTGTCAGTGATCTACAAACAAATGAATCTTTCATATGCGTAAAATTTCATAATTATGGTCCACGCCATCGTTAATTTAGATGTTGATGACCTAAATGTTCTCGGAAAGGCTGGTGACAGCCGCCCCATGGCTCGCACTCTAAAGTTGGGCACTCCGGGAAAGGGATGAGAGGAAGTTTATCTCTGACTGATAACACGTGTACCTGATGGAGATAGGTCCTCCTCTACGCTATCAGATGCATGCTCTTTCAAGAGGCGAGCGACTACCGCGACCTGTAGTTTCCCCAATGGAGTGATGAACGAATGGAAGTTTCACGAAACCCAAAGGTCGAGTGAGGAGGAAATAAACGAGATGATAACGTTTACCATATCGAAATGTAATATCTAGTGTTATTTCACAGAAGTTAATAATAATAATAATAATAATAATAATATAAACATTAATAATGTAGATCAATACACAATTTATACTATTTGTCACATTTGCGGAGAAGTAAAGATAAATCAAGTGTCCAAAATAAAAAAATCTCAGCATTCTATTTTTGGAATAATGAAAAAATGGACTAAAATAATGAAAAATTGAATAGACATTCAAAACATATTGAATTTAAAATGTTAAAATATGACGATCATATTAAAAAATAATTACTTTCATTTTATAAACTAATAGTACAATTTTTAATCTGATTTTATTTTATATCATCAATGAAATATTGTAGTAGAACACTAGAAAACTGATTTTGTTACGGTAATTTCACATTTATCACATTTTCAGGTTCGAGTCATTTCATTCTCAATTCCATATTTATTTAGAATTATAAAAAACAGTGTATATTCGGGTATCAAGAACTATTCGCAAGTTATTTTTGATTCTCAGGATATTTCTCCGATTTTTAACTTGAAAAATTCATTACGGAAGTCGTATTCATACCGTCGAAATTTTCTGATTTCTTAACGTGCAGAACAATTGAAAGGCTCAGTAGATCAAAGAGCTATCCTACATTTTTTCTGAAATTGAGTCATTAGCATTAAATAAAACTTCAAATACTATTCTTTTAGTGTAATGTGATATTTAAATCCAGTGTGGGATAACATGCAAGTGTATTATGTTTAAAAGTTTACTGAATTATGAAGTTCTAGGAAAACCCTCAATATTTCAGAATTAGGTCAATGAGGGATGGCCCCTTGTTCTACTAAGCTCTTCAGTTTTTTGTGTATTATATTATTATATCACGTGATTTGTCAATGTGTCTCACATGTCCGATACAAAACGTATCTCTAATTTTAAAAATAACACTAAAAATCTTTTATGTTGAAGATATAATTATTAATGTCGATTTGATCATCATTATTTGCATTGTTTTGTGTTTTTCCCTTCGTTTTTTTTTTTAGTTTTCGTTTATTTCTTGTTCATACTATATCCACTACATTACTGTGTTGAATACCATTCATGAGAGAATTGTTTCAGTATCACTATTGAAACAATTGCTTCTTACGATTTTCAAATTGAGTGGAAATTTAACTTCCCTAAACCAGATAAAGAAGGTGTGGAGGAAATAATTGCTTTGATACCTCGGGAAAAAGAGACAAAAGACGGGCAGATTGTGCGCAGGTCGTTTTCTCGAAATTCTACTGCAATCTCTTGGTAGAATCGAAGAAGCCCCAGAACTTCGATCAGAGAAGCCATCTCGGAACTCTGCTCTGGACTGTGGCGTCACTTCAACCTGACTTGACAGTGAAGTTCAACGTCCGCTCCCTGCAATGTTGAACTTGACTTGAGTCCACTGAGCACATGCTTCATAATGCTTCCGACTCCTCATTTCAACCAGGCTGGTCGATTACTAAAAGAAAGTAAATATTAAATTTTCAATTTAATTTAATTGTCGTCAAGAAATGGTAAAAACTGTATGGGACCTGTGGGAAAGAAGTATTTTCATGTAATATTACTCGATTTTCTTATTTTCTTCTTTTTATGTAACGCTATGTACAATTAAACAGTTTTTTAAAGTTGGGAGTTATCTTTTGCAATTCGTTTCAAAATGTTGACAAATTTGTCATAATTTCTCATCTGAAATTACTTCAGATCTTCTGAAGTTTAAAAAGTGACTGATGCATTATAAATCATTAGATTCCAATATCAAATGTTTATTGGTGATTTATCAATCCCATTTTTCTTTTATTCTATTAATTCAATTTTTGAATTAAAAATAATTTACGTTTATGTGGTTAATTCTTTAAAGATTATTTCTTGTTTATTATGCTTTGATGTTTTTAAGATTCTGATCTTCAGTTCCTGGCGTTCTTTATATTCTTACACAATTCCTTTTTCGTTATCTCATTTTTCCTTGCTTTCAATAATGATGTGTTACGTAGTTTTCCAATAAAAGTATTTTCCAAAACGAATATATTTCATAGAAGACATGACGTACATCACTCATTAACAGTGATCGCAGTGTACGATAATTTTTTTCGAGAGCATTATAGAATGAGGTCGAAGCTTTATGGGATGAGAACCAAATATCTGCTTAATTGCCTGAAAGACTCAAGAGTGAACTCAAGTCCATTTGGCAGTGAACCAAGCTGAAATATGTTCACCACATTGTTGATTGGAGCAATATTTGAAAACGTAATTCTTGCAAAAAAAACAAACAAACAAAAAAAACTTGTGGTTCGTAATCATTTTTAGAAAACTATTACACTTCAGAAATTTTTTTGTGATAAGGTGGTTTATATTTCAATAATAATAATAATAATAATAATAATAATATTAATAATAATAATAATAATAATAATAATAATAATAAATTTATTTAGCGATGTGAATGTACTACATACATTTTTCCCTAACCAGAATTTCAATTTTTCGAATATGTTCTATTTAATGAATTTTAACTCATTTAACCTCATTAGGTTCTTCCAAATTATTCTATTTGTACAACACATATCTTTCATTTTTTCTCCGCTAGATGGTGAAAGGAGCGTTGCCAAATTTGCGTGGTCAGACGGAAGAGCGGGCCTGATGGTCCGAGTCTCGCCACGTAAAATTACTTAACTTATTTTTTCATGAAAATTTAATGTCTAAGCCCAGCTCTCTTTCTTCTTTCAAGTGCAACATTTTCTAAAATTTTCTGAGGTAATCTGCCCTCCGTCATTAGTTTCACATGCCCGTACCATTCCAATTGTTTTCAACCTGCGATAGTGTCGTGCTGCTGTCGTGCAATCTGCGGTTGGATTTTGGCCCTGCCAATAAATGGCACCTAAATTATCATCTCAACAATAATCATTCATCTCTGATCATCAGCTATCATTTCATGATCATCCTGCCCTTGCTTCGTAAAGTGAAGAAGATTCGCATACCACCATCCACTCCGCTATCCAGAAACGGGAGATATCAAAGCGTAAGCGTCCACTGCTATCCTATGCTCAGAAATGAGAATGGAACTCATTACATCAACCATTGATTCGGCGATAAATGCAAAAAACCGTGTATATAACTTTTCCGAATCAACTGTTATGCACAATTTTTGAAACAGAGAAGGTTTAAATGGTCCACTCCATGATTGATAATACCTCAAGAGAGACGCCTCAGGACTTCATAATAATACTTGAATAAATAATCATAACTTCTTCACAAATAAAAGGGACAACTAACTCAGTTTTCATTGATTTAATTTCCTATCTGTAAGAAAAGCTTTTGAATTTACATACTTTGCATTTTTTTTCCTTTCTGCAAAGTGAAGCACTTCTACTACATCATACCTCATATAGATCACTTTAAATAACTTACTGCCATCAATTTTGTAAGTGAGACTCAGAGAATTTATATTTTCCCTTTCTTTTATAGATATTTAGTGCAAATAATTATTTACTTTTGAACGATTTAGTTCTTTATCAGGAGACCCCAAAGTCTCAGGCCTTTTGGTGATTTACGATGTCTTAAATCTTTTCCAGTGGAGTGATTCATTGCCTCATGCGCAAGACTACATTGCATAACTCTGGAATAAAATACTGACTGTAAGGTGCATTGTGCAATACTTCTTAATATATCAAACATTACATCCCAATCGAAAATAATTATAATGATCTAGTATAACAATTCTCTTATTTACTTCCTGACTTGTGATATGACCCAATAAATATTGTGAAAAATATGAAACGCATTTCTCTTCCGCGTCATACCACGATTCACATCTCCATGTATGTTTTTGTTTTATTCTGGTCATGCTAAAAAGATAATAAGATATCAATAACACAATGAAGTCAATAAAAACAAAATATTATTCTCTTAAGAAAACATTTGTAGTAATTAATTTACCATTGAAAATATTTTCTTAATTGGATACAGATGTTTTTACTTCCGTATAAAATTAAAGAAATTTATAATAATGGAAAATATACTCCAATTTCAAAATAAATATTTAACAAAAACATTACTTGGTTACTGACTTATTTAAAAGTATAATTTAGAGAGTTAGATTCCTACATCCTCGAAACATCGTTATCGATCACATGAAAACTCATTAAAGTCACTAACCATTAATCAATTAAATGTTGTTTTGGTGACGTGCGAAATTATGCAAAAACTAACCAATATTTTTAATTGTACTACATTAAGTTATTTAATCTAATTTTGAATACCAGATTTCGATAAAGCTTCAAAAATGTAGTTGCAGGAGTGGGGGTGCAAATTATCTTAAACTCTTGGAATTTTCGAAATTTCAGAGGTTTTGTTTTGCGTACGGTGAGCGAAAAGAAAAATCGTGTATCTGACTGCCAAATGTGTGCACATTTTCAAAATTCTGTGATCCCTACACTAAGTCATATACTACTTAAATTTTAATTTTTGAAAGGGAGAAAAAAAACCCAAAAAATTTTAAGGAAAAAAAATTTTGAATTTTGAAAGGAAAAAAAAAAACAAAAAAACTCCCTGGAATCTTGTTCTTCTAATCTTGTAGTACATACACGCGCCTTGAATCATCCCCTCACTCAACCACTCTCCGCAAGAATATTCCTTGTTTTTTCGAAATAATTCCCTCACATGCCTTTTCAGTAATATCACTGAAATATATCAGTGGTCAATTAAATATCCATTGACGCATGATGTATCACATTTTTTTCCTCACGTGGTACTTTAAAGATCTTTTAGAACAGGAACTCCACATTTCTGGGGGCAGCGGAGTTCTCATTCGTGCTCCTCACTTGCGGGGAAATACACAAACCAAGCCAATCAGAGACCCTTAAAATATTGGAAAAACAAAGACAGTAATTTGAAGAATGGCCATTCGCTACTAACAAAACCCCTTATAAAATACATATATTATCACTCGAGTATTGTGAAAGTCATTACGAAAAACGTCAGCAGTATATGATGAAATTATGTGAAATCTTTCCAGTAGTGAACAAATATTCAGACTTAAATGTGGGCGCGTTTGAAATTGCCAATACACAATTCGGATCACTAATTAAACTAACGGTGGGTTGCAAGAAAAGTGTCCTGTAAAGTTTCATTCAGTCGTTATCAAAAGGTTCTTTAAGACTACTTTGGTCCTTTAAAGAGTAGGTCGTTGCAAGAGTCATATTTAACGACTCGTTTACTAATCCTTCTTTAAAAAGAAATACATGAAATGGACTATAGTTTTCAAGGTTCGTAGAAGTTCTTTAACAAAGTCCAAAGCCTCCTACTCCTTCCACACGACTTTCTCTGACAAGAAAATACCTTCAAACGCTCTCGTTCGTGGTGGGGCGAGTGTCTTCGGTATACTCTCTGTTCTGTCTTGGTTACTCTCTGTCTGTCTTGTATACTCTCTGTCTGTCGTAGGTTGGTGACGATTTCATAATTGCGGGGAAAAATACAGGGAGAAATTTATCGAAAAAAAACGAAACAATTATTTCTTTTGGATATTATAAGCAAGTATTCAAATACAATTAAAAATAAATATACTAACTACAAAAAAACAAATCCTGGGAAAAGTGTTCCTACAGCTTTAATACTCAAGAAAAAAGCGCAAGGTAGAGCAATTGAGAAGTATTATCCAAGCTGTTCGCACAGCTTGGACATTAATAGGAGAATAACTTTTTCGTAGTAATGTCGGCAGTAATATAGCAGAGCATTGGTCAACGAATGGTTTTACTGGTATAACTTTCTGTCTATAATTTAAAGAATCCTTTAACGAATCGGTAAACTTAAAGAATGTTCTTGCAACGCTTTCTTTCGTTAAGACAACACTAACAGGACCATTAGCGTTTAACGAATCGTTAAATATGTTCATGCAATCCAGGGTAAGTATGTAACTACTAATGAAACTGTACATGTAAACATTATTCTTCATTCAAATAATTTTCGGAATCTTTTTCGTTTATTTTAAGTTGCATCAACTACAGAGGTCTCCATGCGACTCCCATGCTTACAATATCAATATAATGCTGATTGTATGGATTTTTACATGAATCATAATCTTACATTTAGAGGTACATTGGTTTTGTATTATCATACGCATTAGAGCAAACATTAATAGTCACAACAGTACTTAGGAATATTACTACTAAGATATTTTACAAATGTATGGAATCTAATGTTCTATAAGCTTATAATCCAAATTTTGCAGATGTGAAAAAATAGTTGTTCTGCAGTCAATTTCACTCTCATTCACAATCTGTCATTTCTTCCTTTCTCGATTTGACTTACATCACCTTCTTAATGCAGGAGACCATAACGTGTGCAGAATTACTTCCCCCCCAAACCTCAGCCAAAGGGTTTATAAATTCTATTTTAGTTTTTAACTATAATAAACTCGATTAAACACTGTTCATAAATTCTTTCTTCGAAACAATCTTCTATTAATTTACTTATTCTTGCTTCAAAATCCCCAATTTTTTTCCCTTCACTCTCCCTCTCACCGTTCGCCACTACTACAGTACATACCCTCTTCAACCAGCCTCAGCATCAACTGATATCACTGCAGTGCCTCTGACCGGGAGGACCTAGGGTTTGAGTCTTGACCGTGGCAGGATTTTTGACACCAACTACATATCTAGATCTATTTCAGTTGCTGTCTGGAGGAGAAATCTAGAGGCCGGTTGCTCCGATCTGTAGTTTTCTGTGGTTTCTCCGGTCAACCAGTGGCGGCGCGTGCTTAGGTTGCATGGTTGCACAACCTCCAGATAAGCGAAAAAGATCTTATAATATCTTAGGAATGTACATTTTCCTGAGATATTGCATCAATACGATGTAAATGAAATCATTTTGAAACCAAAAAGCGTCCAACTGGCGCTCTCACCGGTATCTGGTGCCTTGTCAGGTATTGCACCGCGCTGTTGGCTTTATTACTGGATTTAGTGCGTTTACTCTTTGGCCCTTCGATTTAACACGGTGAACATGCGGTCTTTGTTGGCGCAACCAAATGGGTGGGGGCCGAGCGATGTAGAGCATTGCGCGGCGACCATGGGAGTCTGAAGGAAATACCAATATTCTGTCATCTGACTAGCTGCATCTTAATAAATTATGAATTTCGCGTGTCATTGACAGTAAACAAGTTCAGTCAATTGTTGACGGCATTTAATGCATTATTTATGGAGTTCAGAGAATTTGTTTTCATTTGATGTTGGATTTATTGATTCTAAATGAAGACTTGATGAATTCTTTATGTAAAGTTGACCATTCTGGAAGGATGTCCTTTCGTCTCTCATATTTCCGCCTGCAGCAACCTGCAGTTACAATCGGAGAGAGCTGGCGGGAATTCGAGCGTGTGTGTGGAAGGATCTTTATTACAAAATATATCAGGGTTGTGAAATTTTCGAAATAAAATAATTTTATTTCTTTGAAACGTGTCGAAACAATAGTGCTTGTTGCAATGTGCTGGAGTCTAACTTAAGTGCCCAATGGAAATCAAAGCCAGAACCACGTGCACGGAAGGTGTACTTACCTGACACGGACACTATGCGTAAAATTATGTAAATAATGATTCAATGTAGACTTTTATTCATTTTAGTTTTAATTAATTTGAATCGCTTACATTTTTATTATATATTCGTATTTTGAATTTTGGAATGACATTTTCGTCATTCGATGGAGGTGCAACCTCCAGTCTGTCGGGGCACCAGCCGCCACTGCGAATGCCAGAGCAGTACTCTCACAAACGGGCCACGGACCGGGCGCGATGTTTCTTACCTCTTCCTTGTTCTATCCTCTTCCTTCACTTACACACACTTTCACTTATAAGCACTACGCACTTTCACTTATTACATACACATGTCGGGACACCAGTTGCGAGTTTAGAGCTTGTCCCTCCGACGTGTAGGATAGCGCCGGATCTCACGATCTTGCCGGAAAACACCGCCTGTGATTAAAAAAAACATGAATTACACTTATGGAACTACTGTTCATAGCAGTTGACGCGCCCGGAAACAAGAAATAATCAATCAACGGCCGCAGCAAGCTTGTCGCGTCGTGGAGATAAAGGGCACTGAGAAATGCGCCTGCGGCGCCTGGAATCTGGCGAGCGCGACCACCCCTCTGCCCGAGGACCGTTAACTCTGCCGCTCCTCCTCGGTCGGAGCTCTCGCCGCCCCTTGTCTGGAAGGAGTTGGCGCGGAGGCGCCGGCGCCAGCGCAGCAGCCCGCGCCCGCCCAGCCGAGGAACCCGTTAGGCGCAACAGGAAGCAAGCGGCGGCGGCGGCGGCGGCGTTGGTGGCGAGCGACCTCGAAGGCAACTGACGGAGAGATGTCGACTACCTTTAGGACCCGCCCGTTCGTCTCTCGGTGACATTCGCCGTCCACCTCCTTTCGCTACACCGACCCCCCCCCCATTTTGTTTCTCACTTGTTGGTTCGCTTACGCATCCACTCGTCGGCATGTTTTTAAACCGTTTTCTTTTTATCTTTCAATTTATTTTCCATTTGTAGATTTTTAATTTTATTAGTTTCTTCATTCATGTATTTATTTGTGCAAGTTGCTCTTCGCAAGGAGGCAGTTCGAGGCAGTTCATCTGCCTTTCTGGTTCGCTGTTCTCCCACCCCATCCCCCACCCTCCCCACTTCGCCTGCTCGCTCGTCCCGCTTCTTCAGCTACGTACACAGCTGCATGTACTTCCCAGAATAACGAAGAGGAGTAAAGTCGTCGAGGAAATAGTGTAACATCTTTCCTCTATGGTAAGGAAAATGATTCCTCAGTGCGTCAGGGAACTCGTAGTTTTCAACATTTTCCTCGTAACAAATTTGGCAAGAAATGTAGAATCTTGGCTGTCCGATAGATCCCGCGTCCTAGACATCATTGCCAAGTTTTCGAACGAAGTGCGATCTATGACCTTTTCAGTATGAAATTTCCGATCAGACCATTCGTTCTGGGGATGATCACAGTACTACGACTGAAATATTAGCAGTTACATGAAATCATTTAGTTGACTGATTTAAGCCGCGAACGACTTCCTTTACATTTGGCAAGGAATCTGGTACTAAATATATATAATCCTATATATAAACAGTTTTTTATTCAGAGAATATTACTCACCTGAGCACTAGCTTACTCACCCTGCACGATATTTTCACTCACCCCCTCATTCTCCCACACTCCCATTACCTGCCTTCCCGCGAGTTCTACTGCCATCTCCATTCGCTCCGCTTAATTGTTTTACTTCTTCACAGGTCGACGAAGACTGTTAAGGTAAATTATGGCCCTAGACTTAAGAATGAATCCCAGGTTTTTCAACATTTGCCTCCTACAATTTGGTGATGAATTTGGTTAAAATAAAATTAATACTTTACTTATGCAGGGTATTTACGGCGAAGAATTAGAAGTGTAAGACCTCTTACCATTACATGAATTGATTTTAATGCGTTTTTAATGACTTAAAAACTTCCACGATTTTGTTAAAGTAATGCAAATGAGTGCCAACATCAACATCGATCAGACTTTCTCAGTGAATACTATGTTATTTTCATTTTTTGCGCGTAACGGCATAAAAATAATATAGTGTGCCAGGAAAGTCTCTTCACACCCAGCCGAATCAGGGTCCCCTATTAAAAATTGATGTTTTTTTGGTAGCAACCAGATCACTAGGAAACAAGTGAATGGGCATTACTTCTAGCATCTGCTATATTATGATTTTGGTGAGTAAGTAATTCACTTTTTACAAGCTGCTGCTCGTGCTACCAACATAATTTCTGCTGCTAGCATTCCCACCAACAAGGTGCCACTGCGGAGAGACTTTCCTGAAGCTCTGTATTAGACACATGGAAATTTGGTAGTTCAATAACCAATTTTACAGACCTATCCTATATTTAAAGACCTATCCTATATTTTTTTTTCATTTTTAAGAATTTCTCTGCATTTATTTTTTTTATTTTTTTTTTCAAACAATCCAGCGCTCTTACAAATTCTTACTTAACTCTATGGCGAAGCCTACAGAATCAACAGTTTGAGCCCTTGAATGAATGAATGCCTTATTTGACGTGGCGAAACTCAGGCCATGAGACCTGCTCTTCCGACTGACCACGCAAATTTTGTTACGCTCCTTTCACCTACTAGGGGAGAAACAGGCAATTTGGACGACGAAACAGGCAATTTGAATTTAGCTCAGAGGCTTCATTTAGGCTTGAGGATCTTTCACATGCACTAAAGCTACTAACATGGGACAGCCAGCTTTACTTCCCCTCCGAAGGAAGGAGTACGAAGGATTTTTTACCTTCTCTTCAACTACTTGCCGTTCGCTCATCACCTACTCACCAGCTACGCACCGGTCGTCACACTCGAGACGGCTGCACCTGCTTCAATTTTCCCACAAATATTTATCAGCACCGGCCGAATCACAGGGCAATGTTCAACGTGAGCAACGGCCACATTATTACTGTAAGAAAGAACGAAGTTCAAGGTCATAAGTCCGGTCGGTTGAGGGTCAGTTATTACAGTATGTGCATTCTTTCAAAGGATAAAATAAAGAAAAATATTCCCGAAATGGACTGGAACTACTAAGTAGCACGATGGATTTATACTTTTCGGAGAACTCAAGAGTGGCCAAAGAGAATTGGTTTGAATGATGAGCTCGTAATAATTGAGTGACGGAAAAGTGAAAAATTTCCTCTTCGCCACCACCACTCCAAGAAACGAACTCGTATAAATACACTACCAAAATACTTCAACAGTCTTATAAGTCTATGAATCTATGATATTTACCAATTGGATTTTCGGAGAATCAATTGAACAAAGTCTTTTAGAAGTAATAATTAATCGTCTGCAACAATTACTCCAAATTCATTATGTTTTTTTTTTCAATTTTAGCAGTAAATGCGTATTTTGTGGTCAATGAGTATGCACATATAAATACCTAATTCTTCATTGGATATGGCTCCAACCATTCTTCAATGGATATTGTCGAAACCATCTTTTAAAATAATAGAGCACATAGTAAATTCCTACACTTTTACGTATAGAATTCACATATTATTCCTGCCAACAGACCTTCCTTACACACTCTCTTAGTAATTCGTAGAGAGAGTTCACACAATATTTCTTGGGAATCTCGTGACTGGGTTTCTTTCTTGCAGTGGCAAAAGCGAAGTGGAAAATTTCCATCATTCACTTTCTAATCACTCAACTATTATGAGCCCGCCATTGGAACCAGTATTCCTTCGCCGCCCTTGACGTGACATGTGGCATTAACCTTGGTTTTGTGAACCACAGACTAGCAGAAAAACGAGGAGTTTAAGACGAGGAGTTGGTTTAACGATAGATATTTCTTTTTTTCGAGTCTCTCACTTTTCAAATATTCCAACTTCTCTTCTTCCTTCCCTACATAATCCGTGTTTTTCGTCCTTATTTCTCTCCACTCAATTTAGGTGATTACCTTTATCACCTCCCATCCCATTCTTCATTAATTATACCAAATATAAAATTCTCTCCACTTCCTGCTTCTTTTGTTCCACAGCTTCCCCCTATCAGATCACGTTCAATTCCCCTATAGCGATAGCACTGTGGAAATCTCCAACAGTGTGTTGGCCAAGGGATATGAAATATTTTGAGCCAGTGAAAAACAGGTTATGTGTAGTAAAAATGTTAATAAGCATAACTATAAAAACTTAATTTACTTTATTTTTCTAACCCTCGCCCAATTCTTTTTCTCGCGTGTATATTCCAGGAAATTAGTGAATTTTATTAATGATTTTTAATGAATTCTATATCGCACAGAAAGGGAAATAAATATGTATTTTTTTTACTTTGTTTACTTTGTTCCTTTTTGTTTACTTTGGCCTTTTTGTTTACTTTGTTCAGACAGTAGTTTTTTAACTATGAAAATGTTGGGGGAAACAATATCTCACGGAATGTCAAAAGTCCTTGAAATTCTCCAGAAAAGTGATGTGCCGTGCCCTAAGATGATGAATTCCACACGTAACAGATTAGCAGCACTAGAAAGTATTTAGCTTTGTTTGATAACAAATCAGAAAATTAATATTTACCTAATCAGATTTTACATTCAAATTTCCAGTGACGAATGTCATATAAAGCGTTATTATCAACTTCAGAAATGGTATATCATTTATCAAACTCCTTGAAATCATATTCTACTTCTAAGCGGAATGCTCGAAATTCTAGTGTGAGGAATTATATTCAAAACACAGAATACTAGTTGGAGAGTAATCTGAAGTACGATGCGAAAATAAGAAAAAATATATTTCAGGTTTACAGTAATGAATTAAAACATCTTGTATTTTTTTTTTAATTAATTAATAATATGAATGTATCAAAAATGAGAACAGTAAATATGATGAAAATAATATTATTAATAATAACAAAAATAATAAAATTATTAAACCGGCCGGATAGCCGAGATTGCTAAGGCTGAAGAGGCATAGCTGTCTCGTGCCTGAAGGGGCGCGGAATCGAATCCTGTCCGGGTCATGGATGTTTGTGTGTGCCTGTGTGTTTATAATCGTTCATTCATCCTTCATCATCATTTCGTACCTCATCCCCTCAGGACTAACAACCTTGGGGTGTATGTATTCAGTATAGAAATGTGATCTCCCCAAACAAGAAGTCACATGCACTTCCCTGAGAAAATATGACTGGGCCTCGGTGGGCACAGTTGCACATTCCCGTTGTCCTGAAGGTGACCGATTCGCGAATAAATAAGAGTAGAGTAATAAATGATTAAATGTCAATTGTGTATAATTTAGGAATTAGTAAGTAAATTCCAGTACCAAACTTTCTAATTTATTACAAAGCGAGTTGTTATCCTTCTCGCAGTCTTCCTTTTGAGAAAAGGAGGGGGAATGACCTGAAATTGTATCCATTTCACTGATACTGTCACGAAGTTCTTCCTCCACTTGCAATGCAAATGCCATTTACACAATAATGTGTACGTAAAATTCCGTATATGTTATTATATTATTATTATTATTATTATTATTATTATTATTATTATTTTACATTGTTTTCTCGGTATTCACCGGATTTTTATTTGACTTTGTGTCGGGTTAATAACCAAGACACAGGTCAATTCTTTCAATTTAGGAATTTTAAAATACTATTATTATTATTATTATTATTATTATTATTATTATTATTATTATTATTATTATTGTTGTTGTTGTTGTTGTTGTTGTTATTATAGGATTTTGGGATGTTATACAATAGTAAATACACACATCTCATAATTTTGTATTTTATTCCGTTTGCGTAAAGTCTGACGTAAACATACATCTCCATACCAAAGATGCGACTCGGGAGAAATTAATGGATTCATTGCAGTAACTCTATGCAGCGCATAACTGATTATTTACGAAAATTCATCTGTTCGTTTAAAAAATCTCATGTAGAGTAAATAATCTGGCCGTAAACAATGAACATCGATAATAATATGAATTTAAACGGCATAATTATCAGTGTGTATTTATAGAAGACTGGGTAGCATTTTTTATTCAACACTATCAAATACAAAGATAAATAAAATGTACACAATTCAAGGGTGACATATAATACAAACTTAGAAATAGAAGTATGTGATTCAGAGTAAAAGTAACGTATTCATAAATGAACCGTCTATTTACAGAAACAAAGCGGGAACTTAGGGTGGTGAAACACTTAGGATGGGCAAACAAATGCTCCAGAAGCAATGCAGGCGGCACACGGGAGCCCCTCACTTCACACTCGCGCATTTGTTACTGCATTCGCACCGTTATTGTTGGTAGCAGCTGGTAATAACAAATGAGAAACAAAAGTCAATTTGACGCACTTTAATTAAAAATAAAGTAATTAAAATTATAACCACGTCGATAAATTATCTCTGTTCTTGTACTACCGCAGAGGTATTATTATTATTATTATTATTATTATTATTATTGTTATTATTATTATTATTATTGTTATTGTTATTATTATTATTATTATTATTATGGTTGTTTTTGTTGATGTTTTTTATGTTCATTTGGACTCATAGATGGTGGCGGTCACTGGAGAACAACATCCTGTTTCAGAAGGAAAGCGTCTTCCCCAAATCATTTGACTAATGATAAGAAGGGCCGTGTATCTAAACGAGCAAAATGTCCTAAATGCGCTGAATCACATCTGCGCCGTGGAATCGGTGTGCACGCCGCAAACTCGTGGCATCGTTGGCCTGCTGGCGTCCACCGCAGCCTCGTGCCCAGACAGCGTTCTCCGCTGCCTTATCTTGCGACGCTCGACCGCTTTCGCAGACACCCCCACCGCCGCCGCCGCCGCCGCCATCGCCGCCACCACAGCCGCCGCCGTCACCGCAGCCACCGACGCCACTACCACCACTGCCGCCACCGCAGCCGCTACCGCCATCGCTGCTATCGTCAACATAATTGCACCGCAGTCCCCACTGCAGCTAGCCATCATTATCACTGCCATCGTCACCACAATCGCCGCCGTCACCATCAGGAGGATCATAGATTTTTGTTAAATAATAAACATATTTGTTATTATATTGTATATTGTTTATATACTGTAGATATGATACTATACAATATTACGGTTTAAATAATTCGAACATACAAAATAGGCCTCTTTGGGGTGGGGCATGCCCCCCCCCCCCTGGATCACCACCAGCTCCGTCGCCGCCACCGCTGCCGCCTCCGGCGGCGCTGCCGCCAACGCTACAACCATGCCACCGCCGTCGCCTTCGCCGTCACCGCCGCCGGAGTCATCGTCGTCGTCGTCGTCGTCGTCGTCGTCGTCGCCATCGCCACCACCTCCCCGTCGCCGCCACCTCCACCATTGCCACCACCTCCCCGTCGGCGCGGGCGGTGTCGAGTGGGATTGAGCAGGGGTTAAGGCGTGGCAGATTGAACAGGAGGGAGGGAGAGGTACGAACGAGACGGGTGTTGCCGAACGATGTCACTCGCAGCGATATCGTCGCTGTGGTCACGGTGTTTGATGCGGCTCACAACACAATACACGTGATAGAACGGCTCAGGGTCGCTACGAGGCGTCAAAGTAGGCCACACGCAGATAGCGTAAATCCACCAAATGTTCCTGTGCAAGTATTTTTCTTCTTGATCAGGAAATTTTGAATATGCATATGTTAAAAGCATATGCATTTCACCATGAGTTCTAATGAGTGAAATAAACGTCCAGGATTTTCAGCACACACCCTCTCTGTCTTGTAATTCAATACGCAATTACAAAATTAACATTGCATTCGGTGAATATAATTTGATTTTAAAAATTCCCAATTTTCATTAGACACAATTACATTATGAAAAATTAACACAAATAATCCTTAATACAAAAAATGAGGAAAGTCTTCTTAAGTGAAAAGACGTTTTCCTGGACTTTTTCTCCAAACTCAAATGTAATAAATAATTCATTACAATTATTATTATTCTTCGATAACGATAATTTATAATTTTCAGTCATCAAAGTAGTCGAAGCATTGGTTGTATGAAGTATGAAACGTAAAACACAGAGGGGTATTCACGATTTTTCTCAGTGGATGTATATATACTACATGTATGGATATACTACTATGGATATATATATATATATATATATATATATATATATATACTACATGTATAGTGTCCAAAAAACTTTGTTTCGTTATAAAGAATTTTTCATTTAAGCTTATTAAAAATGTATTTTATTACTTGACTTGTAGTATTAAATATAACACCATAAATTATATATTGATTGACTTTCATTAGTATAGAAAATTCGTAAAATCTATATTTTTTAATATGCATCATTGGCTTTTTGGGGGTCGTTTGAAGCCCCATGAGTCCCCCTCCCTGGTTATGCCACTGGACAAATACCATCTGTCTTACTCTACTGCATCACAATTTTATATAACCGTGCACAAACTCTTCTAAATCATTACATTCTAAGGCGCAAGAAAACTTAAATTTCAAAGGTTTTTCGCCATCTTCAGTCTCCTATTTACTCTGAAGAATTGATTGATGAAATTGTGAAACATATACAAAAATGGGTAGTACAGATACCTACGAGAACATCTTTCAGAAACATCCAATAACGATTGTTTTAAATTTCCGGTACATGATCCAAAATTATTAAGACGTATCATGTGAATAAATTTTTTAAAATATGCTATAAAATTAAGGCATGAAAAACACGCTAACGTAAAAACAATAAAGCAAGGCAACTTAATGAAAAAGGGAGACAGGGAATGACAATGAAAAAGGGAGGTTACAAGACATGAGATGTCTGTCAAAAGATAAATTTGCAAAAATTACTTTATTATTATATTAGGCAAGACAATAATATAAATTAATTCAACATTACCTCCAAAGTAATGGAAATCTGAAGATTTACTTTAATAAGTAACTTTTACCTTCTTCAAAAATGAAGGGCTTGTTATTCTGTAAACAAGAACATAATTGACGGGCAGTAGCTAATTAAAGTGTAAATAACTGTTAAAGTAGCTTTTTTTACATGCACATAACAGGACAATATTTGAGCGTAGTAAGGATGAATACTTTAACTGAATTTTAAAATGTTAAATAGAAATAGTATAAAGAAAAATGTTATACAGTATCATTAAGTGTAATTTTTATTGTAATATTTAAAAGACATTTCGTTCGAGTTATATCTGCAACAGTATATGAAGACTTTCATTTTTTTAATATTGAGAAGTACTTCCAAAATTAATTATGATTATAAACAGTTAAGCAGAATGCTTTCTATATTCTCTATTAGGTTTTTGTTATACTTTATTCAATTGGTTCAGATATAGTAGGGAAGATATATATCTAAAAGAGCATGACATGCTCTTCTCCTGGATTAAGGACATTTCTGAAACATCTTATTGAAAACAAATCAGTCCATGTTATTAGATTTCGACACAAACTTACTGATTAGATATATACAACCATAGATATAGATATTAAATAAGTTATAACATTTTTATTATTTAATGAGTTCTAAAATATTACAAAACTGATAACTTTTTAGTTCAATGATTCATCACATTTTTTACTTCAATGATTTTCACATTACTGATAAGTGTGGAATTGAGGTAAGTAGGTCATGAGATAAATATGAAATTCTACATGTACGTAAAATTTCAATATGAAAGGAAGAGGCAACATCCCTATTGAGAAGCAGATAATATTAGATCATTTGGAGCAGAATATTATTAAAATGATGTAAGAGCCTCCAGGTCCAGAATCTTCTAGAATGTCAACTGTCTCTCTTCGCCCACTTTCTTCAATCGGTAGAAAGTAGGAAGAAACGGAAGTTAAGATTCCGGGTGAGACTAGTCTTATTGGCCTTGGGCCATACTAAGAGAAAATATATCTCGCAGTAAAATAAAAATGAGAATAAATAGTTCGTTTATACAGATGGAATTGCTGTCAATTGTCTCGTGATACCTGAACACTTTTGAAACGAATTCGCGAGGAATGCAAGCAGAAATCAGAAACAAAAATCAGTTCAAGGGGGGGGCTAAGTGGTTATGATGGTTAAATTGTCACCCATGTGAATTCCATAACTGTCATGTGAACTTGTCACTGATTGTGTAAACATCTCTTCAGATGAGTATACGAGTATCACTGTCAGAGTTGGGTTATGTAACCTACAACTGTAAAATGTATAATCCCTGCGAGTTTGCGCATGAGAAAGTTAAAATTTACTCTGATTAAATCAACTCTCATTATATCTGATTTACATCTCTGACTATTTAATAAGCTTATCCTCTAAATTTTATTCACTTCTTCCATCTTGCCCAAGCACTTCCTTTTTCCACCTTGGCCAACAAGCCAATACTCCGAACAGAATAAAATCTCGTTTTCCCAAAGATATTTTCAGACCCCCCTGATTCAAATCTCCCCACATGTCCTCTCAGAATATTTTATTTATCACCCCCTTCAAACCTTAGCAATATCAATCTCAAACTATCTTCCTTTCTCACCTCACCATAAAACATCAATTTTTGTCTTTCTTTGTGGTTTAACATCGCAATAAGACAATCAACTTAGGAAATTTTCCAAGAATTATGTATATGTATTCTCAACTCTGTAGGACCACCTGGTCGAGCAGATAGAAATAAATTTTAAAAAAAATCATTATATCTGATGAATAATCAAACGTGAAATCCATATTTGAGGGAAAGCTGTCACAAAGTGACAGGGATAAAATTTTTACTACACATTACTTACTCGTATTTATCACCAAGAAAACTTAATATTAAGGTAACCGGAATGACGGAAATTGTATGGAATGCATTTTTTAAGTAAAATGAAAAATATCCTTATTAAGTTAACGCATATTAAAGCTACAATGTAACCATCCACGTGCACCATCCACTCAGTTTTATAACGGATGAAAGCGTTGCTATGAGGGCATTGTAAAGACTTCTGATGACACAAAATTAGTATGAATGCAAAAGCCTGGAATAATAAGGATAACGCAATGAAAACCGAATAGGAAGATAAAGAGCCAAAGTTTTTAAAAGACCAAAAGGAGTGAAATTTTAACCGATAGCAAAAAGAAACGAATTTGTGACAGAAAAAATGTCTTAAAGGAAAAGATTTCTTTTGACAAGTGAGATAATGATACGCAATCGGATCACTTACATTAGGCGAAAGGAACCTAGTCAAAATTACTACAACTTATAAATAGCATATTCTTAGCTATTACTACTGCTTTCGGAATACATTGTTTTATATGCGTTTATCAAATCCAGTGTATTTACCAAATCCAATCTTATGTTAAAATTCTATAAGAATTTCAAAATTCAAGGCATACTAGTTTCACCCAAGGAAATTTGAGATATCAATTCTCTCTTTGTTTTCTTTACTTTCGGTAAAATCAGAGGTGACATGTTCAAACTTTTAACTACATAATGAATCCAAACAATACTTCAAAATATACTATACGTTATTTACTTAAGTATTTTGTTTTCTTTATGAAAATTGCTATAGAAATATATCTACTTCATTAATACAAATTATTTGAAATTATTGCACCACATATCGCTGTCAAGTCTATAAATTCCTTCTTTTACGTATTTTTAACAAATTATACTCATAAACCTTTTTGGAGGTACTAAACAAGTTCAATGATTATACATAATTGTGCTTTTTTCGAGAGGAGGGGGTCCCTTAGGATTTTGGCGAATGTAGCAACGTCCAAAAATGAAGAAATATTAAAGTAAAAAGTCAAAAATATAATACATTTTCAATTCAGTTTTGTGAAACCATGAAATTTCGATTATAAGAACATTTAACAAATTTATAATAGGTCTGCAGTAGTAATCTAATTCTTTTTGCAGCATGTAACCCATGATTTGCTCTAGTGAATGAATTGGAATACTTAATCTGTCACTAAAATTTTCAGTTTTATGAACTGAAATGTCTAGAATAAATTTATAAACAATTATTTTTTCTAAATAATCAAAACCTGGCTCTTTAGAGTTTACAACACCTTTACCATTCTCGTTCTTTCACTAGAACATTCAATTGTGATTAATTTAAAACAACTAATTATCAAAATATAATTATTTATTGTATAGTTCCGATGTCTGAAGTAAAAAAAAAAAAGTAAAGGAAAAAAAAAGACTAAAATTCTAGAATTTTTTTCTCGGATAGACAGATACCTTATAGGCCACCCCTGCTAAATGACCACCCCTGTCAACGTACGATTTCTCTTGGACCAGACACTGAAACCCATATATTGTATGTAAACCGTACCCCTGTTAACAAAGCCCCTATCACCCCGACCGGTCCCTTCATAGCATGCTTCTTAATTTACCCCTTTTAAGAAGATTGTAGGACTTTGACGCACCGAAGTTTTAGTTAAAATGAAAACTAGCGACATTGAACATATCCTGAGCTTCAATCCTCGAGAAAAGCAGGGGGATTTCCGGAAAGCATGTAACAATACGCCATGGCTACGGATATGGTTGTACCACAGCTGCTTGCTCCGTTTACTTTCATTCCTATTCATGTAACGGCAGATGTGAAAGCGACCTAAGGTTTAATTTGTGTGATTTACGAGTAATATAGTCATCCTTACCCCACATTCCAAGAGAACGTCTGGTACGGAAGCATATTAATGTCGGAAGCCAGGGTTATTGACTGGAGCTCTGACAAGCCAGTGTTTAATTTGCTTTTGAAATCTGTGCCAAGCGCTCACCTAAAACCGACTGCGAGATGGTTTGTTTTAATTGTACGAAGAAGTGCGAGAAAAGCGAGTTTGAGGACTTCTAAGATATAGTCTGTGCCATGATCAACCAAATGACGTGATAAGTCTGCATAATAAAATTAACGTTTATGTTGTTTGGTAAATAGGTATTGGAATATCGTGTCGTCAAAACTAACAATGGTTTAAAAGTTTATTTCTAATTGCGAGAAGAAGGAAAGAAGTTGTTTATGTATTTAGGTAGCAAATACATCTGAAAAGTCTTTTACGTCAAAATAGGTAAAGTGAAAGCTTTTGAATCGAACCCAAGATTCATCCAAGTTTTGCCCGGATGACAGTTATGTCGCTTTTCAAGAACTGTATTGCTTGTTAAAACGTGCAACTAAATGTTGAAAGTGCTTCTGCAATTTCTGTTCCTGGTGGATATATTATACGTGTTGACATTATATAATACAATATACGATACGTGCGGACGTAATGCGATATTATAATATAAGCGGTAGCTCAGTGCATCAACTGATGCTACTGCAGAGCCTCTGACCGGGAGGTCCTAAGTTCGAGTCCTGACGGCGGCAGGATTTTCGACACTAGCTTTTCAGCTAGGTCGAATTCAGTCGCTGTCTGGATGAGAATTCTAGCGGCCGGCTGCTCTGATCGGTAGTTTTCCGTGGTTTCTTCGATCAACACCAGGCGAATGCCGGAGCAATACCCTATCAAACGGATCACGGACCGCGCGCGATCTGTCCTTTCCCTTCCTTGTCCTATCCTCTCCCCCTACACACTCACTTACACTAACGTGCACTACACTACCACATATTCCGGGAGACCGGTCGGGAGTTTAGAGCTTGTCCCGACTGGGGCGGTGCCCCGCTGGTGGGAAAGTCCTGGTTAGGGGGAAACCCCAATAGCCGACGGTAGGTCGGTGCCGGATCTCGCCATCCAGCGAGGGGAAAATCACTGCCATCTCCCGAGAAAAACATGCAATACACTAACGGGACTAATGACCGAAGCCGTTGACGCGCCCGGAAACACGAAAAAATCAATCAAAAAATATAACATACGTGTTGCAGCTGAAAAATCCCTGTTTGGAACTACGCCTTGGTTGTTCTCTAGTGCTCGCTCGTTCCTGCGTTTTTTCTCTGCATTATGTTTTAGCAATTTGTTAAGTTGATCAACTTTAAATACCAGCAGCAACAATATTTGTGTATTTCATTTCACATCCTCATAAGAGACCATACTAAAAACTACACCTCAAATGCTTTATATAGCTAGTCGCGCCACATGGATTGCTATTGCCAAAACGTGTGTATTGAGGGGTGGAGGAAAAAATAAACTTATTTCATTCCAATAAATATGAATTGAATTAATGATTAATAATTCATAATTAATAATAAGTTCCTATAATTTCGACAGATAATAAAATATTACGAAAGTGATAAAATGATACATTTATTAACAAAAACACAAAAATCATCATTTAGACTGAAATTAACATGCTTGCAAATTTTAGAGAGTGACTAGAGGTGATGATGTATTACTGCATGAAAAAATTTCAAATCATCAAATAAATTTCTCTGATGAATCGAAAATACACCGAATATATTCTTAAACGAACTCAGGAGGTCTTTAGAGACATTTGGACGTCCTAAAATCGAGCGCCATTGTATTGTTCGCGAAACAGGACTATCGTAATTTGCACCCCCAATTCCGTCAATATTTCACAAATTTGCTGTTTTCTTCGTTTCCACAAAAAAAGAGAAATGAAACATTTCTCAGCAAAATGACATTACGAAAATTTGTCTATCTAAAAGTTGAGAATATGATGGTGAATTTTCCCTATCTGCAATGATTTATCCTGTATTACGAGAGCCTATTGTCTTATTTTCCATCCCGACTCTTATAAACTTTTCTCCTCCACAATCCACTGAGATTGCGACATTTTTCGGATGATTCAAATTTCTCTCGATCCCTACAAGAATGAAACTCAAACGCGTGCGCATGAAAAGCGAGTAGGTCTCTCAGCCGTGAGCCATACGGGAGGAACTTGCTCCTCTACGTTACGCCAATGAGGGCAGCAGTTCCAACAGCCCATATCTTAATCCCGTCCTGGACCTTGGGTCGCAGGTCACTTTCGTCGCAGCAAGGCTGAGCTGTGATGCTTCGCTAACCAACCCTGCGGAGCGCCAAGCTCACGAGGCCTTACACTCCGCGTATCCCAAATGGACCGTGCTTTAGGGAGACAAAATAGCCTTACTCTATGTTCCAAGAGGTTTAATTTATTAGTTATTATCAATTATTGTTCATAATTTAAAATATGTTCACTTCAAAAATTACTCTGGAAAGCCAGACCGTGTAGCTCATCTGATGTAGCTTGGTTTCTAATCGCATGGTGCCTATTTCATTTTTAGTCTTCAACCTGCTTCAATTAATCGAATGGATAAATATTTCTCTAATTTTCACTTCTGGAATTATCGTGTAATGAGGAAATAGTAGCAAAAGAGTACGTTTACATTACCAAACAAAAATATTTCCAACTACAAAGATGTATCACAATGTTTCTTCCAAAATAGTCATAACAAACTTTGCTTACTGTGGGAAAGGATATATTTGTGCTTTCATTGCTTTATGAAACATACCTAAATGAATCGTATAACAATAGTAAACACCTTTTACTATTGTTTATAGCCTTCAAATATTTGCCTGATAAATTAACACACTTTTTAATTACTATTTATGATTTTAAAACAATTGCGGAAAACTATGAAATGATTAAAATATACTGAATCACTATTTAATAAACACTAAGAATAAATTACAATTAATGAATTACCAATGGAGAAAAAAACTTACTCGACCGAAACCGGGATAATAAATTCTCAGATTGATGCTAAAGTACATATGTCACTACACTTTCCAGCAATATTAACAATAATTGTTTAAAAATTGCATCTAAATGACGACTAGTCAATATTTTAATTGGTGGTATGAACCTCCTGATGCAGTAGGGGCATTTTCTTTCATCTCCTGAAGCGATTACGAGGTCTCCTTGTCAGGGTCGCGACCGCAACTGCCAACGCCGTGCCACGACGCACGGTGGTCTACAAGCAACATTGACGCGGCAGAGACTCAAAATATTAGTAAATGCATTTAAATTCAAGTTTACCTACATAATGGCCTTCTATGTACTCCTAACAACAACGTAGAAGTATACGTCTCATGATTTAGCCGTGTTTAGAAACGTCTCTCAAGCGTTGAATTTCTTATTTTTAACTTAATTTAAGACGCAGACGTATTGGATAAAAATAAGAAAAGGTCGAAAAGCTTATTTATTTTTTTATATTAATTTCATAAAAAGTAATAGCTTCTAGGTAATAATGTTAACGATGGCTAAGTTCTTTAAGTTATAACATGTTATTTACTAATATTAACAGAAAGAGCTGTCGTCCAAAAGTGTGTATAAAGACCATACATTCTTAGAAATTCCATGCGATGATACATGTTTGTCAAGAAATTACAAACATTTGAATTTATGTAACAGGGTTTTTAGATGTTTCATCGTCCTTTGGTTGTCCAAAGACTTTAATTTTATTAAAGGCACAATTACACAGATTGATTGAATATGTGTTTGTGTACTAATAAAATCAATTTATTTGTTCTCTTTAGTGACAAATTTACTTATTTTTACGTACTTTCCCACATTAGATCCACAATCTTAGTTTTAAAATATAACTCTGAATTTCTTTTTACAATCTGAAATATTTTCGTGTACTTAAAATTAAATTGTTGCCCCTTAACTCGCGTCCTTCACATTGATCGGGCCGCACCCACCCGTGCCGTACTGCACCGAATGTGGGTCACGTGCTGCGCGCGTAGAGCACGCGCGCGGTGGCGTCTGCACTCCACGCGTGCGCCGCGCGCTGCTACCTCCGCCCCGCCTGCCCCGCCTCCCGTCGCCCGCCGCCGCCCCGCCTCCGCCCCGCCTCCGCCCCGCCGCCGCCCCGCCGCCGCCCGCCGCCGCCCGCCTCCGCCGCCGCCCCACCGCCCCGCCTCCGCCGCCACCCCGCCGTTCCGCCTCCGCCGCCAACCCGCGCCGACCCCGCCGCCGCCACGCGCCCCTCCGTCCCGCGCCCAGCCGTCGCGCCGCCCGCTCCGCGCGCGCGAAGACTTCGCGTCGACACTGCGTTCGTGCAAAACAAACAAACCAACACTGCAAGTCGGAGCGGTAGGTGCAACTTACTCGTGCCCTTGGTCCGAGCTACTCGTTGATAAATTGATTAGTGTTTCAGAGCGTGTTAACCGCTAAAGTCATGAGTCCGTAAGTGCAGTGAGTGTTTTTATGATGGTGGATAGTGGCCGTGATCTTCCCTCGCTGGGTGGCGAGTTCCAGCGCTGACCTACACATCGGTTTGCGGGGTTTTCCCGAACCAGATATCTCCCCTAGCTGGGTACAGTCCCCGCAGAGACAAGCTTTAAGCTCCCAACATGTGTGGTAGTGCGTGTAAGGGTGTGTGGGGGTATAAGTCATGGGTGAGGATAGGACAAGGGGAAAGATTGAGCGCGGTCCGTGGCCCGTTTGTTACGGTACTGCTCCGGCATTCGTCTGGTGTTCATCGGGGAAATCACGGAAAAATATGGATCAGAGTAGCCGACCGCTAGAATTCTCCTCTAGACAGCAGCTGAGTTCGACCTAACTATGTAGCTAGTGCCGAAATCCTGCCATTGTCGGGACTGCAACCTTAGGACGATCCGGTCAGAGCATTGCAAAGTCCTGTAGTGACATCAATTGATGTCCTGAGCCACCTAAACCGGTAACTACTGGTCTTCTTCTTCTTCTTTCCTGGGTATTTATGAAATGATAGATGATTTAGATAAATTATAAGTAAATTTAAAATTAAAACAAAATAAAAATCGAGTCTTGTCATCGAGGTGTCCTGCCAAATTCCAGTAATTGCAAATTAATTATTCAGTATAAAATAATAGAATGCGATATAAAGACAGTCCGTATATGTTGTCAGGTCCAGGATAACATGAGATAGTAATCAGTACGGCACGCAGGGCTATACTATTCAATTTTCTCGTTTGCCACGTATTAAAAACTTTGATTTCATCTCACGAGGAAATAACAGAACTGTACCGTTGTGGATGTAGCATTATGGCCATATAATGATGAATAATGATGAACCATACGCGAGTATCAGATAATAATAGTACAACCATTAAATGCCATCGCAGGAATAGACGAAGGTGCTTGTTTTCCAATGCCAATACACAGAAGTGGAAGATGGCCTAATAAATCATTAATGAAATAGTAAAAAAGTTATATAAAACAAAAATATATTTTCTCATTAAACAGTATCCTTGAAGCTATTCCAAAATACAGCATTGGTGACAAACAACCTGATGATAACAATTATCATTTAAAAATAGCATCCAAATTAATGAGTCAGTTTAAAACAGATAACATCGGAGCTAATTTAATGAATCATAAATATTTCTGAATTGTGTAACATGTACCCGTCTCATTTCTTTATGCTTAAGCGCTCGACAATTAAATGAATTTCTTACCTTTTTCCTTTCACTTAATTAACAAGCGCTCAAGCATGATTATTTTATAACACTAACTGCTGTCAGTTCTGAACGAATCACGGATGTAATATACAAATTCAGAAGATTAATTTAAAAAGATGAATCAAAATAAGGAAACAATGATGCCAATTACAAAGAATATTCCGGCACGTTTGAAAAAATTAACAAAAAGGAGCCGAATTTCTTTTTTGAATGATTAATTCGTTTTGAAAACTAGACGAATAATTTTCTTCGTTATATCTAATACATTTCCCTACATTGTTCTCTTCAAAAGCTGTCAGCAGCAGCTTATAATATGTATATTTTACGTATTTGATTTTACAGGAACTATTTATTACGTCTCTAATATTCTTATCACTAATAAAGACAGGGTACTATTAAAATTTTTAAAACGTAATTCATGCATAAAGTTTTATCTGACGCTTTGGGTTCATCTTCAATGTCATCAAATACATCAAACTAATTATTATGTTTAATATTAATTAGCACGATTTACAAAGGGACTTATCACAATTTTTCTTGTAAATGTTGCAGAGCTGAAGATGTTAAAAATTAAAAAATTAAAACAATTAAAAAATAAAATTATTACTAATTTTTATCACGAATTTAACGAAACAAAATAAAATATTTGCTTGAACTAAATAATGCCTATTTTAATAACAATAAATGTAAATATTTGTAACAGATCCGATATTTCAAAATACATTCCACTGAAAGTGACTTCTCGCAAGACTAGTTACAAAGAAAATAAAATGTTTTAATGAAGGGTACAGCCTGAGAATAAATTATGCGTTTACATATTTAAATATGCATGCATTATATAAATCAAACAAATTTATGGATTTGTTGGCTTAAGTTATTTGGCCTTTGATAATTTAGTACCAGTGGGCGTCTTCTCGAAGGTCATATGATTTCAGACGAAAACTTCATTTACATCTATATGTATGAGAGAAATTTCAAAATGAGATTTGAAGGTTTTATATGCAAACTTTCTTTTTTAAGAAAATATTTGTACCCATACAAAAATATCAATGGCACCTTAGAAATAAAATTATATATATTTTTGTTTTACAATGTGCTAGGAGGCTCTCAGCAGAAGTACATTGTGCTGCATTTAAAGAAAAATATAGAGAAGTGTAAATTTGTTAGTGGGTACATTAAACATGATTTTCATGAACATGAAAATCATTAGCATTAAACTTTTTCAACATATTTCGCCCTGTGTTTCAGTACAATCAAATACTTGTTAATCGATGCGAATAACGCGTTTTTAACAATTCGAGCAAGTTATAACTCATGAAATTCCTATTCAAGTTATCTGCGAGATCATTGTCTACAAATTATTCAATGCCAATCATATAAGTGGTACCCCCAGCGGCGAACTTCTACCTGTTCGAGACAAAATCTCGGAGAGGGATCCGGCGATAGAAAGAAATGGTACACATTGAGGACATAGGGCAGGGAAGATAATATTAATTTTTAGTACATTTGTAACTTCTTGACCTTACGCATTAGGAGTCATGCGTCTGACGTATTAAGATGAACCTTGCATGGTTAATCTTATACCAATATGTTCGTTCATAATAGATATCGTAGTAAGCAGGAGCGTGAATGTGTAAAATTTCGCGCTAAAGAAGAAAATGAATGTGTATCAATGGTTCAATAATAAGGATACAAAGATTGAAGATTAAATTGATCTTTCTTGGATCATATATGCGGATTCTTCTAAGATTAGTCAATGGAACTATATATTGACGCTTCTAAATCGGAAATCATGTATTTGTCACTACAAGCTACGATAAACTCTAAACACGCGACTATAATGGAGCAAGTTAAATGAATATGTGGAATGAAAGCGAGCACAGCTTATTTTAATCTGCGATGATCTGCTGCCTTCTTTTTGCGCATAGCTACTTTCTTTTATTAAAGTGTGTAAGGTGTGTGGGCTGCTTGCTAAAACGCTTTTTTGACCGTAACAAAATTATATCTCAATGTCGAAGGTCACAAAATTAATATAATATTGAGCTCAGGACGTTACAAATGTGGTAAAACCACCGAATATCAATTTCTTTGAAGGAAACAGCATGACTGACCACTACCTAATGTTTCAATATTTCTAGTGGCAATTATTTTTGTGTTCAAGTTTGGTAGTGTCGTTTCCGCTAATCAACTTTCTATTCCAAAAGTTTGTTTATTAAATAATGAAATAAAAGTAAAGCTTTAGGAAATGACTGAAAAAGAACGAACGACTTGTTAACAGCCTAGGGGTACCAAGATCCCCAAAGGCTCCATCGATCACAAAATGCCCGAACTAGATCCAGCGCAGGAGCGCGAATCCGGGATGTATCTACGCGCAATAAAGAACTACGCACGAAGCGGCGTTCGCCTAATTGCGCAAGTTCGAAGTCTGAGGGGATCTGCAACGGCGGCGGCGGCGGCGGCGGGCTGTGCCTGTGACGTGGAGAACGCGAGGGACGCTCAACGCTGCGCGGACGTCACCCAGAGGCTTCTCCCGCCCCGCCCCTCCCTCCCTCCCCTCCCCCCGCTCTGCCTCGCTCCCCCTGCCACATAACGCTCCGTCTTGCCGCTTCCGACGCGCTGTCGCCGTAGGTCTGGGGTTGCACAATTGCTCCTGTGGGGTCGAACTCCCTCCCCTACTTGAGGCCACTAGCCTGCCTGTCACAGGTATGCTAATCACAACCACCATTGTTGACATCTCCGGCCTGTTGTGCGCCTCATAGAGATTTGTGTAGGACCGTCGTAACTAATCGGTACTTAGTAAAGACGGTATGATAATTTGTATAGTCACTTGTTGTGAGTCACTTGTGAGACATGCATGTTGTAGTTCGTGAGATGTAAAGAAATAGAAAACTGAAGTGTTTTACTGTTGCTGTCGAACAGAAAAACACTTCAGAATAGAAAAAAAGTATATTAACTGGTAGTATGTGCTATTTATCGGTTAAATATCTTCTACATATGTTGTTTCAAAGATATATTGAATAATATCCTTTACAGAAGTCCTTTGTGTCTTATTGTAACGCTAGAATGTAACATAATCGGAAATAGAAAAACAGTTTTTTATTTCATTTTCTTGTAAATTGAATGCATTAGTATGAAGAAACTGAGAAACTGTTAAAATGTGTCTGTTGATCTTATATTTACCACATTCATAGAACTAGGCACAAAAAATTAAACAAAACTTGAATTTAAGGCCTTTTTTTTTTTTTTAATTGAAAATTTTAATTTTTATTTGAGAAAAAGTGAACAATATATAAGGCTTTAAACTAAAAAAAAGGAATGAAAGAGTAATTGCTCAAACAGTTCATTGAAAACACATTACAAATCTTTCTACAACATTTTCATTACAAGCAATTTCAATAAATATCTTTCCAATATTCATAAAAATCATTAATATATTTTTGTTTAAATTATCAAAATATTAGTCACATACTACTTGCTAATTCAAAAATGTGGATTTCGTGAAATTGTAGAAGAAATCAATTCAAAACCAAATTATTATCGCATTTGGTCTTACAACTCTTATCTTAAGTAGTGTCTCTTGGAAGTCGTGTCTTGATAATGGAATATTGTCTGAGAGTATGTTTCATCTATTACGTATTTGATCTTACTGGTTGTGCAAGTGATTCGGTGCAATTAAAAATAATCAACATAAAACATTTTTATAGATCTGTACAAGGGTCGTTTTTACACATTTTTTTGTCACATTATTGCACGCGAGGTCTGACTTCCATAAAACATCATACAGGTACTTACAAGTCATAATAAGCAAACATGTTCTCAAGAAGTGACTAGCTGCGAATTGCACAAGTGATGCAATTCGAATCCCGAAAGCCACTAAGATAACAGAAGGTTTTCCTTCAGCATTGTGACACACTAATCTATAAATTAATTATAAACATGCAAATATAATAAAAAGTATAAATAGAAAAGATAAAAAATGTTAATTAAGGAATATTTCAGAATTATTAATTCGTGGAGAAATTTCGTAACATCTGTTGTCACAGTCATTATTATAATATTTCTGTTTTCACATTTATTTCTATCTTAACATTTTGCGTTATTAAATGAAAAGGACATCGTTCTGCAATTGGTAACAAAACACTGCTAAATGGCGCGTCTTTCTGATATTCAAAAACACAATATCAAAACAAACTACATCAGTCACCCATCGCAACAAACTGGAGGGAAGAAGTTTCCAGAAAAGTAAGAGAGGCACATCGAGCACAAGTGTTCGCCAGCGGTTCTCGAGTTGGGCTTCCCCAGAAGCGCAGTTCTGCGAAGAGCCAGTTGCGGCAACCGAGCTCGAAGCCAGGCTGCGTGGGACGCCGCTCGCTCACTTCCAGCTTTCTATTTGCGAGCTTGGAGCTCCCGTATGCCGCTCGTGCACCGCACGGGACGTCCGTTTCTTGTTGCAGCTGGCGGCGGCGGCGCGGCGCCCAGCGGTGCCTGGGACGCCCTCCGCCGCCGCGCCGTGTCAGCGTGGCTGCTCTTCGGTCGCGCCTCCACGGCCCCAACCGCACCACAGACTCGTCCAGAGCGGGGTTGAAAAGCGTTAGGCAAAATGGCGGCTGGTTCTACATCGCGTTCGATCATTTGAGAGCGCTACAGTTAGTGGACCAACAAGTCCAACGCATTTTCTATCGCACACGAAACAGAAAATTTCGAATAATTACATTCTCATTAACTTATTTTTAACTATTATGTATATTATAGAAATAGATATAAAGCGTTGTGTTGTCGTGCTTATTAACGTAATTTTTCTATAATGATGTCAGTGACGTAAACAACACACCTTTTTCTACCATAATTGTGTATAAATTTAGCTTTCAACAATTCAACGGAATATCCTTGCTTTGTATTGTACCTGTTGGGTTTCAACGGAGTACGGCAACATGAGTAAGCAGACTGTGAATGCCCGTAAAATGAGCTCATAATACAGCGCCACTGACCGCAAAAAAGAAAATCGCCGAACTAGCCTTGATCCGAATTCGAGTCGACGCCTGCTGTTTAGTACAGGCTTGACGAGAGTCCATCTGATTAATACGTAAATAGAATCAACGCGTGGACGGGAAATGACCACACGTTTCAACCGAAACTACCGCAACATTAGTCACATGTTTTATTTAATGAGATGAGAGACACAAAGTTCCTAAACCACAGCTGGAAATTTGTCTCTTGAGGGTAGTAAGAATAAATGCAACCTAATAATGACCTCAAACCGAGATATTAACGGACCGCAGAGATATTATCAAGTTACAAAAGAACAAACATTTTTATAGAAATAGCCGTATACCTGGAAATGAAGGACAAATGGATGAGTGTACGATGCGTAATTAGATTTATAAATAAAATTTGCGTCTTGCGTATGAATTAATAGTAGTCACGTAAATTATTTTCAGGAATTATTGTTGTTAACAACACTCGAATGCCCTTAATTACATCTCAGGACTTTAGTCTCCTAACATCAGATATATCAAATCGATAGCCATTTAACTGGAATTATAAATCTGCTTTGAGATTTGATGTGCAGCATTTGTTTTGTGTTTGTATTTGCATTTTTGTATGTTCTGTTACTGACTGCGACGTGGCATGAATGTTCCACTACCGTAAAACCAGACGGTTCTGGGTAGACCGCAGAACCTGATTGTTTCCTTTTGTTGCCAAAGAAACTATCTTCAGTGAAGCAGGTGTTTATCGCGACCTAAACACAAGGCTGCAACAATTTTGGGCGCGGTCGTTGGCCGGAAGGCCGCCAAACCGTAAACTGGACTGTGCAGCAGGTTGTGATAAACACAGGGATGCACAAAGCGGAGAGGGCCAAGGCGCTTCCCACGGGGATGGGGAAGGAAAGGGGTGGATGAGAGGCGGGGAGCGCCAAGAACCCCGTTTAAGCGCCGGGACAGCTCACGGCGTCGCGACGCGGCCCGGCGGCAGCGGCGGCGGTGGCGGCGGCGGCGGCGGCCCCGGCGCCTTGTCCACGTGCTCAACGCGTGCACACACCGCCGCCGCCGCGCATTCCCCGCGTCCGACGGCGAGGGACGGCGCGGGGGTGCAGGGGACGCCGCGGCCGCCGCCAGCGCCGCCGCACGCGCTGCGGCCACCGTCGCAGCAAGGGCTGGCCGCCCTCCAGCCAATGGCGGGCGCGGGCGGGCGGCCGCGCCGACCAATCGCGGCTCTTGGCGCTACGACAAGCTATATAATCGGGCGAGACAGCCGCGCCGCCACGAGTCAGAAATAGTGTGTGAGCGTTGGTGCTTCGTGTGTGTATAGCTCCCGAGAACCTTTCTTTCTCTGTCTTCGGAGCGACTTCCAGACGCGAATCTATTTCATTCTACGTCTATTTTGAGATCGCACTTCTGCAAAAAGTACGTCACATGGGAATGCGGGAGGGGTTGGGCACTGTTGAATGCTTGGCGGGGCTGAGTAGCTCTTCTCTTCGGCCGAGGGCCAGTACGGGCTAGGAGGGCGGGTCGCGTGCACGCACCCCGGGGCGAGCCACGAGCACACGGGATGCTGCTCAGCTCGGGGTGCGTGGTTCGAGCGCGGGTGGAACGGCTGGCCGACTTGGTGGCCAGAGCCGTCAGCTGGTGCATCTCACTAGGACACATCCTCTGGGCGGGGCCGCTCGCCGAAATTGGCGCGGGTAACCGTCCGTTCCTGGCGCTGGGTATTGACGCGAACGTCGCAGCATCCCTAGGGGGAGTTTCCCATCTCCCAACATCGCTTCCTTCCATTTGCGATTTTTCCTGGAACATTCGATCGACGAGTAACACACCGGCCTAGATTGGAACATCGCGCGCCAACGCTTCTACATTTCGATACATATCTCTTCTAGTATTTGCAGTCACTTTTTCTAACTATCGAATACGTTTTAGCTCAGATTGAATAGATTTCTAATTTATATCTCTAGGCAAGCTTTTCTCCGTGACGTTGCTTCTTGACTTCGTATGCCATTTTCACTGTCGTATGGCAATTTCTCTTATATTCTTTCTCTCCGAAAATTTAATTTCAAATTCGAGAAAAGAAATTAATTGGGGTAGTTCACTTAAAATCTCGCGAATTCCAGGGGTTCCAGGCCATAAAGAAACCGCTAGGCCGCCCCATCGATTCGGTCCTGTTCCGGAGAAACTTCCAGAGCGAGGCGTTGGAGAGGGGGGACTACCCATAGAAGGGTCCGCGCTGTTGCCTCGTCGCGTGGGAAGCGGGGGGAGGGGGCGCGTTCGTAGGCCGCTGGAACGCCCGTTTCAAAGCAGGTCTCCGCCCACCGTTCAGGGTTGCCGATCCCCTCCACGCGTCGAGGGCCGCGCCTGGCCCGCGACGTGGCAACGCCGCCTGGAAGGACGCATTCCTTGCCGGCGGCGGAGGCGTCAATGGAGGGGGCGGCCGGTGAGAAAACTTGAAAGCGGGACACGCGAGCGGAGGCCTACGGTCCCGCCGCCGCCGCCGCCTTGAACTTGAGACGATGGTGGCGGTGGCGGCGGCGGCGCGGCGGCGCCTAGCGTAGACTACGCGAGCGTGGGCGCCGGAGTGGGGGAAGTCGGAAGGGGCCTTTGAACGGCGTTCTCTTGCTCGCTCTCATGCGTCGGATTCCGGGTGTGAGCGAGCGAGACGGAAAACTCCCAAGGCTGGAGAATGCGATTCCTCAATGGATCGGACCTGATACGCTCGCGTGGGGCATCGCCCCGCCGCCGTCACCGCTACTACGACCATGCGTCAACGCTTGGCGACATGCCGCGCGCGTTATCTCACGGCTCTTTACGAGTTTACTCGGGAGAACGCGAAGATTCGGCTTCTTTAGGCGTTATCGCGTGGTCTACACTTTTTTGTCACGGAAGTGATGAATCCGTGAGTCATAAAGTGGTCCTTAACCATCCTACTAAAATATATTTTCTGAACTGGATTAGTTCACAGTTCTCAGTTATGTTGTTGAGAAGTTAAGAGTTGACTAGTTTTCTCGATCGATTGATAATCTTTGTTTTATAAGTTTGAAATCTGGGGAATGATGGAACACGAAGGATCGAAGGAGTGATGTGCCGAAATACTGTGATCAAAATTTATGCGAGTTTAGTTTAGCGTGTTCGGGAGAAACCCTTCGTGTGAAGTCTCGTAAAGGGGGTTACTAAGAGGGTGAAGAGCTACTTCAGCATCCCCGCACCGCTTTGCGCTGATGAGCGTCTCGAGCACTGGGATAACCGCTCCTTGGTCGTTGCAGAGATGGAGAGCCCCCTCGCCATGGAGATGCCTCAGGAGCAGGAAGCCGCGCTGCAGCGCTTCTGGGCCCGCCGCCCCACCATGACGGTGACCCATGCCGAGGAGCCTAGCCTGCTCGACGACTTCTTCCCTCAGGAGCAGGTGAGACGACGCTCTTCAGCCCCCGACTGCCCATCCACCCTTTGTTGGGAGTCGGTCAGTTCTATTTCGACACCCACCTACCCTCCTCTAGAGGGCGGGGCAAAGGTTTCAATACCCGCATACCTTCCTTCAAGAATTCACTTTGCCATTTACTTAGTTTTGAAAGTTCAGCCGCAGAGAATCAGAGATGTATTTTTTCCCCTCGTATATTAGCTGCGAGAATGTTTCGGGGTTTCCCTTATTTTAATTTTTTTAAGCTTTATATATTTGAATTTTTTTTAAGAATTTTCTCTTCGTAGTTTGTAAATATGCATTCCTCGAAATAAATTCAACTTTTTGAATTTTTGTAATTCATTTAATATTACTTTCTTCCTTACAAAAAAATAAATTCTTGAAATGTTTCTGGTCCCTTCAGGATGGTGATGTAAAACTTAATTCAGCATGCGTTTAGATTTGTTTTAACCTAATTTTATTAAATTTCCAATGTACTCACAAATATTTATGGAACAGATAAGGCTAAACAAAAATTTGGAAGTTCTCTACGAAAAGTAATTGTTCTATTGCCGGAACTGAGTATGATTTAAAAATAAAAAAAAAATTTAAAAAAACGGCGTGGTGGTCCGAACTTCGCCATAACAATAAAGACATTATTATTATTATTATTTTAAAAACGCAGAGAAAGTTATAAATTCAAATATTTTATCGGGAATATAACAATCAATGCAGCGTTCATTTGCGACACTAATTCGGACATTTCTAATAGTCCATCTATTAAATCTGTAGAAATAATTCTAAACACGAAGCCGTCCTCTTTAAAGCAACTCAGCATTGTAGATTGCCTCATATACTTGGAGAGAGCATCTTGCAGTTCATGACTGCCTACTTTGCGTTCACTATACTTACGTGTCCTTATCGCTCTGGCGAAAAGGCTCTGAAGTGAAGCCAACGCTGTCAGCGCTGCGCCGGCGTGCAGCGTAACTACCAGAGAGAAGACTAGTATTTAGATTCATTATTCGAAATGACGGTGTTGATGTCCACTAGCGCACTCTAGCGGAGTCACCAAAACCGTAGACATAATGAAAGCCGAACATTAAAAATAAATTTAAATCGGTAAATTGTGGGAGCACAAGTGCCCCGAAATGCTCTTCCGAAATAAATGCTGCAGGCGTACTTTTGTTCTATTAATGTGTATGATTGTTTAAATTTGCTTTGATAGTAACTAAGAGATTAAGTAATACGTATTGATTTGCAATTTACAATATGTAGCCACGTTTTTTAAGGCTTAGTTTCACGGAAGTATTTTCACTGGGAATCGAACCCAAGACCACGTATGAAGAAAGTATACACGTGTTCTAAATTGGCTGCGCCCAGAAGGCAAAGTCCGGGAACGCCATTGTTTGATTGACTTGTGTTGCGGAAACCAACTTGTTTCTCATAATATTAATTTCGCTCTTAATTTAATCACAATTTAATACTTTTAAAAGCTTTAAAGCAATTTCAATTATTAGTAGGCTTATGTGGGTACACTGTGTGCTTTTCATGCTTCAGTGGCTCCTGCGTTTGCCCTTTAGGAAAGGTGGCTTGAGGATGAAGCGTCGACTGAACGGTACGCAAATTCCGTAACACAAGCAAATTCCGGTTGCAGGCGTGAGTAACGTTTTGTGTAAATACGCGTCCAGTTGGACGCGTCAGTCCAGACGGTGGCCTCTGAATGGTGGGCGGGAGTGCGGGCAGTTGCATTAGCCAGCCGAGCCAAAAATAGCAGGAGTGCCCTACGGCAGCTGCCAAAAAGCGAGGCGCCACAATCCCCACGCGCTGTTTACGTAATCACGAATATGAGTTATTTCTTGCCGAGGCCCTACTGCGTCCCTCGTTGCTCGAGCCAAGAGCAGGTAGCACCTAGTGCGTTAATTATCTTTATGCGCAGCAGACGAGTTTGACTTTTAGCTAAACGCGTTGCTTCCAGGCGAATGCAGGCAAGCTAATTGGTCTAAATGGGATTGTGTTTTTCGTTTTCGTAGTTGAATATTATTGAAATGCTAATTGTAAACAAAACTTTCTGAAAAGCGTAATATTTTTTTAAATTAAGAAAAGTGTAATTGACGAAGAATTGGGCCAGCACTACATTTTATAACTATTAGGAAATTCTCTTCCACGATTGACGGAAATGTATTCCTTATTTCATTTCAAAGTTTTTAATAATTTTCATGCATCTCGACAACAAGAACATTTGGGAGACGTTTTTATGTCAGTAGAGCTGCGCCTTGCTTAAGTAAAAAGACCTGAAGAAAGGTCGCTCATTTCAGAGGGACGCGATATTTTCCGCACCCCAGGGCGTCATGACTTTCGTTCTGAAATAGAAAAGCCCTTCGACCTTCCTAGGGAGCAAACCGCGGGCGCAACTGCCGGCCCGATATTACCGATGTCAGCCTCCTGACATTGGCAGCAAACTTAGCCCGGGAACAGTTCATAGCTGCGCGGCCGCCGCACGCAACCCGCCGTGCGTCGCGGAATCGCTGGCTGCAGCTCGTCGCTTCGTGCAGTTGCTGCGCACTCGAGTGGGCAACATCAGTGCATCGGTGATGCCTTTGTCAATCTATTCCAGAGCACAATAAACGTATACTTTTTTCCAAGATTTGTCGTTCTACCGACGTGAACATTGCGTCTGCGCCGCCTGTTTCGGTATTCAGAAAAATATAATTCGTAACCTGGGCATTAATAATATAATAAAAGCACAAAATTTGCCGACATTTTTAATTGAATAGGTTTCACGCAGGAAAAGTTAGGCAGTTTAATTTTTCGTTTCTTGCGAATAAATCCAAAGAACCGCACACGATCTGAAACGTTAGGGTGGTATAGAGCAAGTATACTTTAACTATGAAATTAGGTGTGCGAGGTGAATTCTTTCCTATCAAAGCAAACAAGTTTCCATGTTTTTTGCACCTCGTTATAATGTTACCACACAGTAACTCAATGTATGAAATGTTTATACTCAATAATTGTATTGACATCTTCAATCTAAACAATATAAATTGGTTTATCGAGCACAACACAATGACAAGTTTTTTTCTAACAGACTCCTTGGCTTTCAGGAAGAAGAAGCAACCAAGCCGCAAACTCAGCTTGCTGAATCCTGCTTCTGTCAACAACCTGCTACTGAACCCCATGTAAGAAAACTCATAATAATTGTTAATCATTCTGATCAACAGAACATTTTCAATTAGTGGATCCAGGCTATCCCACAATTACAGATTTGTTCTCCGGAAATGAGGAAGCCATATGCTTTAATTACTTTTCTTTGGTCAATGGCTTCAGAAGCCATAGATGTTGAAAAAGATCAACACAAGTTGCAGGCCATTGACACCCCATAAAGAGAATGACAGAAAGTAAACAATATGGTTTTAATGGCCTTTGATTAGTGTGGATTGATAATTTTGATTTATATAAAATTTGCTAATGATAGGTTTCCAAATTATTCAATTTTCAAAACATCAATGAAATTCATGATTCAATAATTTACTTAAGTCCTTTCTATTTTGTGCAGGATTCACATGTGGAACATATTCCAGAGGTAACATCATTTAAGTCGCAAGAACCTATTATCTTGGATGCCTCAAAACTTGGAGACTTCCCAGCTCGTTATGAGATACCTGCCCTTCATTCTCATGAATTTCCTGTTGTGGGTCTTTGGGTAGATCCAAGAGTTGTTCCTGGTTTCCGGTATCGTGTTCGTCCTCTTGACGACAAGGTAAATTTTATTTAGATATGAATGGTTTTTGAATGTTTATTTAACTTGCTTCGTAAACAGTACCCTTTTCTTATAAATTTCACAACATTAATATTCTATATTTTTTCAGCGAGGAAGGCACTTGTTTGGAGGAAGAGCTTTAACTCTGCAAAGTATTGGACGAGGTTATTCTCGACGCCTTACTTTTGAGCCAAATCCTGGTTCCCTCAATGACAATGAAAACTACCTGTGGTCAGATTCTAGACCACAGGGCCTGGCTTTTGAATTGGAAGCAATTTCTCCTGGTGACAAATTCACCCTGCAGGATGTTAACCATGTCATTGCAGGCACAGCAGAAATCATTCAGATCCAGGTAATTGAATTTTGAGAGCCAAAAATATTTTTACTTTATTTTCAATAACAATATCAAGTGACTTATCCTATTCTCTTATTTTAGCGGCCTCAAAAGGAAATAAACCACAAGGTGCTCAGGAATGGTTCTGTACAAAAATCAGTTCAGATTCATGCCCTGTGCAAAGTGGAATGGTTTGATGATGGCCAGTCACCAGTAGTCGTCCCTGTAAGTTTTGCAATAAATAAGAACTTTGAAGTAACGTGAATAAAGTATGTTTCAAGGATATGAGACTAATATGTTCATTTTCTTTTAGGTGAGTGGCGTAGTTGTTGCTGTTCGAGCCAAAGGTGCACAAAAAGCTGTAGTGGAACATGTGATAAATGCCTGTGTTGGTGTTCACCAGCGAAGAGGCTTTACTCTCACACCAGGTGTGAATGCTCAAAGTAGACAAATCACCGTCAGAGGAGAAGATATTGGTGATGTGCCTGCAAGATACTCCATTACTGGTCTGGAAGCCTATGAACACCCTGTTATTGGTGAGTGCAAATTTCAGTCCGAGGCATGAAAAGAGTTTTTTCATATTTTTTATAACATTTAAAAACTTCTCTAAGCTGGAAATTGAATTTTGAATAAGGTTTAGAATAATTCCAAATTAAGTTTTGGCAGAAAAAGAAAAAAATTGCATGGAAGATAAATTCAATTTTATAAATAAAAGCTACAATTTCACATTTCCGTTTAGCGCATTAATTACATAGTTTTTAATATTATTCTCAAATATTAAAATTGAACAACTGTTACACATTTACAATAACAAAATATCATCTTTGCAGGAACATACGTGGATCCTCGCATTACTCCTGGCTTCTTCTATCGTGTCAGGCCAGCTGGCAGCAGGCGACCTTTATTTCAGGGCCGCTCACTGCGGTTGACATCTATTGGAATGGGTTATGGAAAGCGTATTACGTTTGCTCCCGATTCAGACTCTCTGAATTCTTCCACCAATTTCTTCTGGAGTGACTCTCACCCTGATGGACTTGGGTTTGAGCCAAGGGCTGTCCACGCAGGAATGAAATTTGCTGTGATGGCTGATGGCCAGAGCTTGGGAGAAGCAACAGTATTCAGAGCTGATGCAGCCCAGCAAGAAGTGAGACAAGAATTGGTAAGTTTTGAGAGAAAACCTAACTTGTAATCCTGAAAGGAAATGGTTGGAAAGTATTACATTCTGCAAGAGTAAATATTGAAATTACAATAGAAACACACTCAAAATAATAAATGTCTCTTTATTGTGCAGGTGAAAGGACCAAAGGGCTGTTCTGTGGTGAAATACATCCAAGTTGATGTGACTTGTCATGTGACAATGGACTCTGCCCATGATGGCAAGAAATTGGATACTCATACAATGAGAGTATCCGGTACAGCAGTTGTAGTTCGACATGCAGGCAGTAGTATTGCCAATCTTCAAAGACTGGAAAACGTTGGTCTTGATTCTCATCTCAACTTGCTGTTCGTCTCTCAGCATTCATCACTTGAATTCCGTCCTCTGTGAAAGACATGACTTCGAACATGGCAAGGAGTATGTGGATCTCATGATAGTATTTGTTGTAACTACTTGTACATGTTTTTTAAACTGAATTCGAAAGCTGGTTTAAGTCACATTTCCCGCATGTCCATTGTGCTTGAACTACAAGCTTTGTAGGTGTAAATACTTAAAACTGTACCATGCACTTAAATGCTCACTGTTGAAGATGTAAAGTATCAATATTTTTTAAAAAACAAACTACATATCTTCTAAAACAGTCTACGATTGTACTGACATGGCAGATAGCAGAAATAATTTTGATATACAAATATTCAGTTAAGATAAATATCAGATTTAATATTTTCATTATTCATTTGACAATGAAATTTTTTACATTAATAATGGAAACAATTTCTTGCAACTAAATAATACAAATCTCAAGTTTTAAAATCAATGCACAAACTTTCTAGTTCATTCTTCTATATTATAGAATAAATGTTCCTATTCTTATTTTTTTTTTGTAAGATTTTTTTTTTCTTACTGAGTGAGTACCCATGTCCAGCATATCTGCTGTAAAGATAGAGCATTCCATAAGGGTTCTTGTTAGTTATCTAACAGAATCTTAGGAAAAGGAAATAGAACATCTCACAAATTTTTAAATTGCTGTTAAGGTAATGTTAAGAGTTGGTTGTTAAGAATAAAATTGTTAAGCCAAATGTTGTTATACAGTATTTGTACTTGGTAGCCATGAATTTATTTTGCAGCAGACATTTGTATACCTCAATTCTTGAGTTACATTGTTGCTTTTTCTACAAAAAAGTAAATTATTCTTTATAGATAGTTTAATTTACCTTACCAGGCAAAAAAGCTTAATTCTAAGTATTGCACAAAACAAGGTGCATGTCAAAACATTTGAACTGTTTCACAAGTGCTTGCATACATCATTCCATAACTATTACATAAAGTAGATGCCATGAAAACTAAGTTGTATTTAGATACACATGTTTTCAATAGAATGCTGAGTAGCAAAGTATTTTGTAATTTGCTGACTCTTCAACATTCTGGTTGTGAAGCCAAATATTTTACAAAAGCCGCTCACAAAAATACTCATTTTATTTGTACCATTATTTATACAAATAATTTATGAAATGACATCAAACACTCACTGCATATTGAAATAAATGTTTGTAAACTGCTTGGAAAATAAAGCAATTTTTGCCTCAAACACGCCTGTATCTTTGAAGGGTTTGAAGGTTTAAGACTGTGGGGGCCTTATCTTCGGGAGTGAAAAGCAATAGAGCACTACATTTGGATGACCAAGCAGGGAACGCTGCTGCCCTTATTGTTCTCCATGCATCCTGGTAGTCACGAGCTTTATTTTTTGCAGTCAGGTACGTCATTTCATCCACCTGATCATCATCCAATACCTGGTTCGATGACAAAGGTATAAGAAGGTGACGTACCTTAAAGAGATGCATAACATGAAAATACTGTTTGAATAACTCCTTTTTACATATTGATAATCTCCCAGAAATAGTC
>CAXIVR010000003.1:36606159-36725408 GCA_964035755.1 Teleogryllus oceanicus
AATTTCCCGCTTCAGGTAACACTCCTTCCCCTCAGTGCGGCACCTCACCAGACAGGACAAGCTCCGTACTTGGGATTTTCTTATGAGGCATGCGAGGGTAGTATCTCAAAGATGGAATATAGCACACATCTTTCTCAGTCTTGCCATTAGAGTCACTTGATCTGCAGTACTGCTTAATACGGTCGTGAACATGCGACACCTTGTGGCAGGACCGAAAAAGACACAAAAAGTCTTGCCATATTACATCTTGGAGATACTATCCACAGATGCTACGTTAAAAGAAAACAAGTATAAGCTCCCACCAGTTTCTCAAAGTGTAGTATAATAATGCATATGTGTCAGAGAGAAGGGGAGAAAATTTGACAAGGAAGACAAAGGAAAGATTGCTCGGAGTCCCTAGCCCTGTTTGGTATGGTACTGCCTCAATAGTTGCCTGAAATTGATCATAAAAACCACAGAAAACTACCAATAAGAGCACATGCTCAAATTCTCCTCCAGGCAGCACAGAATTCAACCTAGCTACTCAGCTAATGTCAAAAGAACACCACCTTTGGTACTCAAACATAGGACCTCCTGATCAGAAACTGTGCAGAGACAATGGTAATGTTGGCTCCGAGGTAATGCAGCCTGTGATTCTGAACTTATTAACATTCTCCCAGGTATTGTAATTTTAAATGAAAACAAGGCTCCATATACTTAAAAATAGTAAATCGAATATAGAGCATAAAAGCTATAAAAGAATAAAGCAATGTAAGCTTTCACAGCTGGATTTACAATTCAAGTTACTTTTCGCCACTGATGATGTCTGCCACAGATGCAGATGAAACATCTGGAGTTAGAATTTCCTTTAGACCATGGGAGTCCAGCAAAGAAGGTAATTTGAATAATAAAAGAATAATTAAATCACAGTCACTTTTTTTTTGTACAATGTAGCCACCTCTGCAAATACTCCAGACAAAAGGATTTTCAACAGGTTGATATTTAAGGTTCAATGTAAAGAAAGCCTTTTATCTTTACTTGAAAGGGTTCTAAAAGAGAATAGGGCAGTAGCATTACTGTTAAATTTTCCTATTGTCATTTCTTTGTTGTTCAGATCACTTCATTGTTCAAAGGAATGTCACTTAATATCTGAAGGAGTTAAAGCACAGATAGTTGGGATAGGTGAAATGTCAAGGAATAAATTTTGGATCTTGTTTATAAACTAGTGGTACTACAACAACATGTACTTCCATTATTTGTAATGGCTCTAAAATATTATACTACTACATGAACCTGCAAAAGTGTTTTCAACCAGCAAACCTTTTTTTTAGTCAAGACTCGAAAACAGCTTCATACAATTAACTCATCATATGCTTTACTGCTACACAACCCTCTTGCTGACATTCTCACTTGGACCGATACTTAAGAAATCTAATTATCACTCCCATAATTTCCAACAATCAATTTTCCAAATTTCAGTTTAACAAACATGAGACAGGTGCCATGATGCTTAAAAGAAGCATCCCTTGTTTTATCCACGGAAAAAATTTATAGTGTTTTATTGAAAAAATGTATTTTTTATAAATTGCATTAATTCTAGGCACAAATTAGACAAAACTACTAGATTTTCAAAAAAAATTCACACGATCTGTTTTAAAGGGCTGATTTTTAAAACATTTTTTGTTGAAAGTAAAAATCTCTCTTCAATTTTGTAGTTTTGAAATGTTAACATTTTCCAATTTTCAAAAATAGAGAGTTTGCCAGAAAGAGACTATCACCACTTTCCCCCCCCATCTTTGATACACTCGAGCAGAATTTTTTTTTTTAAATTGAAGCCGGTTTTGAGAAAATAATTGTTAATTCCAATAATTGAAAATAATACATGAAGGAAATGACAATTGCATTTTTGGATTTCTCAGCAACGGTCATCATTGAGTTTGTTTAGAGACAATGGAACTTATAATCAAGTGTTAATTGTAATAAACACTTTTTAAAGACTATGTGATTAAAGAACAGACTATCTGAAAATATGTAATTCATTATATTTTCTGTAGATTGAGCAACTTTAATCAGGGAAAAAGCTTGATGATCAATTGTTATTAAGGATGAAATTGTGAATAACCAAAGAATATAGTAAAATATAACATGCCAGAGATAGATAAGAGGTCCATACTTCATGTCAAAGAAATCTTTTTGCATCATAAGTATGGCATGTTTTCCCTATTTAGCATAATGTCTGCATCTTGCTCTCACAGTCTGCTTTCTTTTTGATCCTCAGATAAATAATTTAAGAACATACTGGTTTCACCACTTTGAGAATGTGCTGACTGAAAGAACATCCTCAATAGAACGAAACGGTCTACTAGAAAAATAATATGTTCTGTAATATTAAGATAAATGTTTGAACAAATGGGAATATTTTTTGTTGTAAATTTTTTCAAGTTTAAATTTGTCTCAGATTTTATCTTGGAATTTTTCTGTAGAATTTCTCATGTACACATTTATTTTTGCCTCATATATGTGTTTTTGATTTCTTTCTTATTTTTGACAATTTTTATCTTAGCCTTTTCTACAGAAAAATATTATAGCAATTACTATCTATTCCTCCTCACAGACGACATGAATAGTACATAAGCATCCAGTTTTATTTCAACAATAAAACCACCACTAATTACAACACACAAAAGTCTGTGAATGAAAATCATTATTTCAAACTTCCTCAAAATATGATGAATCAATAAGATTTACCTGGTTTACAGCAGGTTTCACTCCATAATCATTACTTAGTAACTTTTTCAGATGGTCAACAGTGTAGTTAGATACACCTATAGCATGTACAATATTTTTCTGGTACAGCTTAGTTAAAGCCGCCCACACTCCACTTCGTAAGGTAGCATTAATAGAATCTGTACCAGGCACTCCTGCAGCACCCGGCCAATGAATCAAATATAAATCCAAATATGAAGTGCCCAGCTTGGTACATGATGTCATAACAGCTTTCTCAACTTTGTCATGACGTAGATCTGAGGGCGCTACAAGAAACAGGAAGAAAAAATTAATTTTGGATGAGAATGAAATTGTCTACAAATCTTCAAAATATTAGTAACAAAGATTCATAATACAGAATGGCAGGCTCAATCAGTTTCAAAATATTAAATTTGCAGATTTTTTAGAAATTGATACCCCTCGTGAACAAAAACACCCAAATAATTGAAGGATTATGATAACCCACACTTCCTACATCCATAATAAAGATCATAGAATTACTATAAAATACGCTGCAGATCATAGAATTACTATAAATGCTTTGAACCAAACACTGCACAAGCATGTTCATGGAACTTCAATAAATGTGTAGACACCAGTAAGGACTGTATAAATTACAGAGAAATGTCTGGGTTTACAGACATATCATTTTCCCACTAGCCTAAAAAAAAATTAGCATTATTATTGTGAGATTACAGATTCCTTAACTATATTGAAAAACCAGTCATTAAAAAAACTGATAATTTTTTTGGTTATCTTTTTATATATTTAAAAAGAGATAACATTAACACTTGTAGTAAGGTGTGTGCCGCAATTTCTTAAAACAAAAAATGCACTGTTTTCTTTCCTATCTTAACTAATAAATTTACAAATACTTTAAATTTTATCTGTTTCCCCACGCATTTTTAAATAATTCTCCCACAAATACTGATAAAAATGGAAAGAAATATTTTCGTATACTCTATTAAGTTACAACAAATATGGACTTTATTTAATATGCAGTTTATTTTCTTAAATCATATTTTACAACAAAAATATACAATAAAAGATACTTTTTTTAATACTCACAAAAAAATAAGCATGTTTAAATAATACTGAAAATTTGGGATGTTAACATTATTTAAATAACATTGCAATTGCTTTTTAGCACCACTACATCAATTACAATTTAATGATATTTATAAATCAGTAGTTTTTATTTTCATTCAATCTTCACCAATTTTTCAAAGAAAAAAATAACATCATCTCAATATTGCATCAAATTAATATATTAAATAATTCTGAAATGTCCCAAATCAGTTAAAACATTTGTTAAATATATAATTTCCTCTCAATGCAACATTTTCAACTGAATTGATATAAAAATGGTATCAAATTTGCACTCATTTGATTATAATTATTTAAGAGTAATGCTTTAATCACAAAAAATTTAAAAAGTGTATTTTAAGGATTACAGAATTAACAATCTTAAAGAACAACCAACAATATCAGTGAATCTAAACTTGATTTTTCTTTTATTACAAACAGTTACTAAAAATGTAGGTATTTATGACTTTTGAGTACAAAAATTATCATCAGTGTGTTATCACAATGGAGATACAAAATCTGAATTTCCCAAAAAGTAAGTCAATGATAAGTCTTAATGAAATAAGTAAAAACACAATATTTATTTTTGTTCTTTATTTATGTGGTGCTCATACACATTCTGTCTTAATATTAGATAACATATTAAAATTATTTTCAAGATTTTTCTTTTCTTTTTTATTTCATTCAAGTTATAGCAAAACTCAAAAGAAAGAAAAAATTGCAAAAGCATATTTAATTCAAATAGGTAGAAGCACTAAAAATATTTTATTATTAATTACTATATTTAATAATCCAATTGAAATGTTATAAATTTGGGTATAAGGCTACACACTGCATTCTTGCAAACAAAATGTTTAAAATCATGTTTCTAAGGAACAAAGATAACTATTCCCAGAGCATAAAGGAATAATTCTCTTAATATTATGGCATCCATAAAAAACTAAGCATTCTACAAATATTATCACAGATTTTATGCATTTTATTATGATATATTATAAATTGTTAGGATATGAATTGTTATTGTACCATCCACATTAAATAATTTACATTCAAATTATAACATTTCAGAAGTAGTAATTACAGAAAGAATTTTTTTAAGTGATTTTTTTTAATTAACAGTAAAATATCAGGGCCAAACCAATTATTATGTTAAATCTAAAAAAAAATTAAGTATTATAAAACATAAAAAATATTTTTTATCATTAAAGCTATAAGGGAATCCCATGTTTCAATTAATGAAGTTTAAAACAAAAAATCTCCTGAGTTATACAAGTTGTCATATTGTTTAAATTAATAATTTTAAGAAAATCATAAATTTATTTTTATTTTGCATATGTAAACAGACAAAGAGTTGTCAATAAAATTCAACTGTGACAAAAAATGTTCATTTAAATTAATAATGTCAAAAACTTACACAATTTGCTTGTAATGAAGATATCTTCGCGTTTCAAATTAAACTTAGGCAGCAATTCTGCCAGAGCTTTGCCTATATCTTCTTCATTGTTATAAACAGCTGCTGTATCTGTAATAAAATCACTACAAAATTCTACTTGTAAAATGATTCAAAGGCAATATGTACAGTATGGATATACTTAATTGAATTGTCAAGAGGAAGTGTCAATGCACAAATAATTACCTAAAATTAAAAATTTAGTTGTAATACATCATAAACTCTTAACATAATAATTTGATAATTACCAATTAATCTGTATCCTGTTCTCAGAGCAGCTTCAATACATCTATATATGTTATTCCCACCAGTCACTCTGAATGTTCCCACTAGAAACAAGGAATATACCAAAGCATACCAGCATTTTAATACCACTCTCAAATCACTGCCACAAACATCAACATAGATCCGATTGAAGGTCAAATATTGAAAAATACGTTCTTAATTTAATAACTTTACATGTCTATTAATAGTTTAATCGATTACATTAGCAATGTAAAAACACAGCTCACATCCAACAATGGGCATTTGCTTTCCATTATTAAGTTCCACTGTAGTCTCGACGGGTAAAGAGCGTGCCGCGAGTATGTTCACGCTGAAAAATACAATAACCCCAAAACATCAGTTCGAATCCGATGGAGTAAACAAAAGGTAGATCGATTGAATGGCGCCATAAGCATATACCTCATGATTGACCTACGGCACTCGTCTTTTCCAAGTAAATTATATAAATAAAGTAATCACATCACTTTCGACAACATGAAAAGGACAAAGAAGCTTTCCTTCCAAGCATTTCAAGGATTAATACAAACAGCAAAACAATAACCTCATTTTCTCATTACTACTTGAGTTAGTTGTAAACTAAAGATGATACATATCAACAAAAACTTAAGTTATTTATAAAACAAATATCAAAATAAATGAAATACTTATAATATTTGATAAATTGAACATGTGGTTCATAATTTCTCAAGGAGCATAAACATATATATATTATCTTGACTTACTTTCCAGGCCTGCTGGAGGCAACTTCAAATGTGTTCCTTTTGCTGTACAAAAAGTTTGGCGTTAAACATCTAAAATAACGAATACTGTGGAAAATCATTGTGAATTTAATATAACGAATATCAAGAAAAACAAAGTACTGTATATTTATCACAGCAACAGTCAACAATACGTGTTGTCGTTCGCATTCTTTTTAACTCGAGTCTGACGAACAACTAGAACATATGAATAGTTTGCCCGAAGGGCTCGAGTCAGAAAGATGCTGAAATATCAGTTAGTTCTATCTTCGGTAGCTTCATCTACACTGTTTCTCCCGACACATATGCATTGCTCGTGCGGCCAAACCACATAAGGGTGACATATTAGCGACACTTAAGTAAACACTGAAACAAATGCAGTAATTAGAATGTTTTACGTCATAGTCAGGAAAGGCAAGCGAAGCGAAGATGCCTTCTGTTTGACACGTTTCGCGCACTTATGCACATACACACACACATATGAACTCGCGCTCTAACACACATGATGTTCTTGTTTTCGTAAATATGAAATTTAATAGAATATAAAAGATTATTCATTAAATTTATTGCTCGGTTAAATAAATTAATGTGTATTTCAAAATTTTAAATTTAATTTGTATATGTTAAACTGTAATGATGTGGTAGATTTAATCGAAAAGAAAGCACGTGAATTCGGATATTGCTGATAAAGCAGTACTACTGTGGATCATCACTGCCATTTCATGCGTGTAACGAATGCACATTATACTCTTTCTGAACTTATTTTCTAATCTTCGAACAGTTGTGATTCTCATGCATTCGGTCTTCAGATCAATGTAAACGAAGTATTGCCTTCTAGATAGGCACGGCATTCACATCAGGAACTAATAGCACTTGACATGGAAAGGGTATTTCAATTACAGATAAACCTCACATTATTCTTAACAATATTTAAATACATTATTTCATCCATTTAAAAATAGTTATATTTGAGAATATTGGTTTTGCGGTGGGTTGTCGTCGGCATTTAAAATTATAATAATTAAAAGCATTGTGCCAATGACAACGGCTTTAATTATTATATTTGAGAAGTTGCGATAAAAGCCAGAAATATGCCCTTGGTTCTTAGAATGAAAATTTTGCAGTTTGAAAGTGTAATTTTTCCAATAAGAATTCATAGTTCTAAATTATGTACATGTCTACTCCAGCAACTGCTCTTCACTTGAGTCATATATTACAAATCCGAGTGAGACATGGACTTCTTTTTATTGTGATTGTGGGGTGGACGTCAAAAATCTCGTCCCCAACAACCCCTCACGGATCGAATATTAAAACTAAGTGCGCATTTCTTGAATTTCTTTTGTATAATACATCTCTTGAATTTTTTAATTAAAGAACATTATTCTTTAATTCAGGTTGTGTTTTGGTTGAGCGTTTGTAAATAAGTTTATTTTGTAGAATGACGCATTTTGCAAATCTATTGGTAATTTTTTTCCTCGGAAATATATTTTCCAATGAAGTTAAAGTTTTCGTGAAGTACGAAAAAGTGTGTTAAAACACTCATAAGAAAGCAAATAAAATAAAAAAGGATTTTCTGCAACGATGATATCAAACATGTGGAATGTCTTTCTTCTTAGTTTGTTTTTCCTATATTTCTTGCGTTCTTATTTTCTAATTATTAAATTGTCATTTGAGAGTTGAACGAAGTTGAAGACGTACCTGTATGCTAGTGTGTATACATTTACCCTATTGTTTTCAATTTTCAACGTTTCAACGGGAAGGCAAGTAGGTTCTCCCGATTCTTCGTGATCCTTCGCTTGATGTTCTAAGATATTGGTTTCGTGACCTTCATCTCACTTGTTCGTAGAATGCATGCATTCACGTCAACCTTTTCGCTTGTTCCGTGAGAAGTTTTGCTTCATGAGTACACGTGGTTGCTCTGCAAAGTTGAATATCGATTGCCTTCCAGGTACATTCAGGTAGCACGGCCTGGTACTAGAATGAACGTATCGACCCGCCCGCACGGCCTACCGGACGCACTCTTCGGCGGAGGTGGCAAGGGGGGTGGCGGCGGTGGGGGACAGACATGCGGGCGGGCCACCCTCGAGTCGCGACCCCTTCACTTCGTTACAGCCGCTCCCAGAGTCCATGTTTTCTTTTATCGACGACATTTTAAACAAGTTTGCAGGAGAGGAGCTTGACTTTGAACTCAACTTAAGAGCACTGTAAGTACGCACTTTTTTAACAAGCGGAAGTTTTGTTCACGTGACACTGAGAATTAGTATCCTTACGACATAAGACGGTATTGATGGAGTTTAATTATACTGACCTTTTCTAGTATGTGTGTAGCGAATTACAAGATTTTTTGTTAATAATATATGATGAAGAAGAATTCAAGTAGAAGCTGCATATGTAAGGAACTAATTTTTGTGGCGCAATAATCTTAGTTGGCGCGTTCGATTTGAATGCGCTGGAAAGACGCACGTGACAATCCTCCTGAACCCCGTTATACTAATGTACTTTGAATGTATGTTTTGCAAAAATAAGAGAGATTATCCATGACAAGAAATGCAAATTAACAAGCATGAAATAAACTTAAAGATCGTCATTGTGTTCTAAAACTTTTAAAGTTACTAGATGAAACCTCACTCGCCTCGAACACTTTAACTTTAGAGAGTCGTTCGGAGAACTCATTGGCCCATTCTGCGTTTTAAATATTTTTGCTCATTATTCTTTCAAAACCGTATATTTTTAGGTTCATATATGACCCAACTTTCACGTATGAACAGAGCTACCTAATTAAATTAACAATTAAATAAATAGGTGGTTGATCAGCATTTGTAGGCACATTCAAGCACTACACTGAAACAAATGCTATTGATCGTTTTTGAACATTTTAAAATATCCACATACATATACATGATTACATTTTGCGATAAATGATTGATATAATGAATATGATATACTATTTTGAAACAACAATTGAACTTATTCCTCAAAAAACTATCCACGGAAGTTAAACATCGAAAACAAAGTAAACAATTTAAAACCCTTAGATAACTATCTAAAATATACCATCAAGTATATTTTTGGGGGAAAAATCGGAATACAACATCTAAATATTCCTGCCTGTGTGCGATTATGCAATTCACTTGATCAATTAGTTCGTCATAGTCATAATCAATCATTTTTTTCTGAAACAAAAATAATCCAGTAACATGTTGCTGAGTTGAGGTCACGTGTCCTGGCAACTTTGGGCATTAAAAACAATCAATTAATTTTCATATGAAGTTGCTGTAACTTTGATCCTTGTCTATTGCTAATTTGGCCCACCAAAAATGGACTATGATTGCCGCGATACTGGGAGAATCTGTCAGATCCTACATTTTCAAATTTGGAAGTTCAAAAGGCTTGTAATCGTTAGTTGTTATCTTTACAGTTTCGGTAATTTTAGGTCGACTTAACACATTTTCTATATGACTTGACAAACGCGCACAAGGTGTATAGAATTTTTATATGCCATTCAATATTTGTGTTTATGCAAAGTACTTTATGCCTGTAAAATAAGAGTAAGACGAAGACGTATCGTAGCAGAAAGTTATAACAAAAACGTTTTAAGATTGGAAATTTCGCATTTTAATGAAATGTTTAAATATCGGTTTTATTAAACAACGACAATTTTGATTTATTATAAAATAAGTAAAAGTACATTTATAAAAGATAATTGCTGTGATCCATTAATATTATTATTATTACCATTAATTTTTTATGACTTTTACAATTTTACAATTCCTGTAATGATATGTTACATAAATTCCCAAAATATAGATTTCATTCCGGCAAACGCGCAACTAGGAACTGCTTGAAAGGAGAAGGGGCACAGCGGAGTACAAGTGCTATTTTAAAAACATTTATTTCACTGGATCCGGTCCATATTGTAATATTTTTTTATTTAATCTAACTTCAACTGGTGAAAACCCTGACATACATAACATCCATGACAATTCAGAATTATGTTGAAGGGGGGGGGCACGCACGTGAGAATGATGATTTATTGATTCTAGGCGCGTTAACTACGTCATCAGTTTGCAAGTGTGGTACATGTTATATTCTGGGATATGGCGGTTCAGGGCATCAACTGAAGTCAATGCAGTGCATCTGTCCGGGGGGTCATGAGCTTCGAGTCCCGACGGTGGCAGGATTTTCGATACCTAGATCGAGTTCTGTCGATGTATGGAGGAGAATTCTAGCGGCCGGCTGCTCTGATCGGTAGTTTTCCGTGGTTTCTCCGATCATTACCGGGTGAATGCCGGAGCAGTACCCTAACAAACGGGCCACGAAACGGCGCGCAATCTTTCCTTCCCATCACTTGTCCTATCCCTTACACACACACACACACACACACACACACACACACACACACACACACCTTACACGCACTACACTACCGCACACACTGAGAGACTGGCCGGGAGCTTAGAGCTTGTCCTGACTGGAGCGCTGCCCCGCTGGTGGGAGATATCAGGTGAGGGACGCTGGTGAGGGATATCTAGCCGACGGAAGATCGGCGCCGTATCTCGCTATCCAGCGGGGCAAGATCACCGCCACCTCCCGAGCAAAAAGCATGCACTACACTTACATGACTAATGACCTTATCAGTTGACGCGCCCGGAATCAATAGTAAGCAATCAATCGAGACGGCGCACAGTGTGTAATTTTGGCCATCTAGCAGGAAAAAATTAAATTTTCGACTGAATTGAAACAGTAAAATTATTAGGTTTCTGTGTAGTAATATGTCCCAGGTATGTGGGAACGTTGTTAGTTTTCTCTTGAAGGTCACATGAACCCCGTGGTGCATGTTGAAACACGTCCATCGCCGCTCCGGCAGGACTCAGCTCCGAATGACCCTTTTCAGTACGCAAAGTTCCCTTGGTCGTGATATACCTCTTGACTGATTCTGTGATTTGTGTGCCAACCAGAAGTAATTTTCATAGTTTTACGATCATTTTTATGTGAATGTTATTTAGTTATTGACTTTTGTTGTGACTAAGAACGTTAATCGAAAAGGTGAGTGATTTATATTAAATGTATTGCACGTTCTCTAAATTCACTTAGAGTTTTAGTGTATTATACACCATTATACACCTTTCTGGCCATATACATTTTAAAACTAGTACTTTTAGGTTCTTGATCGTGAAAAGACTAGCTGCTTATATCTGCTTATCTGACGAATATAATTTTTTTTAGAGAATGGCTCCTCCAGTTACCCGTATGTCGTTATTTGATACATGGGTAAAAAAATCAATTGTTGAAAAATTTGAAGGTGTATTAACTGTTTTTTGCGTGAATTAGGTATTATAGAACCTAAAAAGGCATTGTTGGATAAAATTAAGCCATATGTTAGATGTATTTGTAAAAAATTTGAAACCAGATGGCAAAAATCCGTGAGAAGTAAAGAACAGTTCCTAAAATACAATTCGTCCTGGCTGCAAGAAACCCTTTCACTTCCTGATTATATTTTAGAGGCAGTCCCAGGCCCATCGAAAATTAATGTAAAAATTAATAGAGCTGGAAGACCTAATAAGCCCTTCAAAAGCTGTGGGAATAAAGCTAAAGCCCTAAAATTGAAACCTCTTTTGGATACTACTAGTTCAGAAGAATTATCCATGGCCACTGAAATGAAACTAAGGAAGGATGGCAAAGAGATTCGGCAGCTATAGTTAAGGAGCTCTCTGAAGCCCCCAACAGGGGAATTACAATTAAGAAAGCCCGAAGATCCATTCTTCAAAAGCCGCCATCATTGTCAGTTGATCACGCACTTGCTTTGATGGTGGATACCAATGTTTCAACCCGCCAGTATGTTCGCACACGCCAACAAGCAAAAGACTCAAATTGTTTTTTCTATCCCCCCCTATCATAAAGTGAAGGAAGCGAAACTGTTATGCTATCCAGCGGAAATTACAGTTCCTTAAAAATCGGCTGAAATTCTCCTTCAAGCATTGATTGACCATACCGTGGCACGGACATTTAAAATTCAAAAAAGTGACAGAATGTACATTCGCTTCAAACTACATCTTTTGACGTTATAATGAAGTGGGGATGTGATAGGTCTGAACAAAACAGATATAAACAAAAATTTTCTGATGAACAACACTGACGAAAGTTTATTTAGTATTTCAATGGTCCAGATAAAAATTTACAATGGAGCTGATGAGATTAAAACTATTGTTCGGAAAATCCAGCACCTTTTCAACAAGATTTTGCAGACCAATTAAATTTATTTTTGCCAAAGAAACTGTAGATTTAATAACTTCAGAAGTTGGGAAAATAGAGCAGCAAGTGAGAGACCTTGAACCGTTGATTCATTTCGATCTTAGGGGCTAAACCTGCAACTGTACCCAAAAAAGTGAAACCTGAACTCTTAATGTTACGAAAATAAAGGAATGAGGCAAAAGAAATATACTCAGAAGAATCATCAACAGAAGAATACGCGAGTAGTGATTCAAACTAATTTCTGAGTATTTTTGTACATTCCTCTTATTTTATTTTTTTTGTTATAATGTTTAAATTTTCGACTTTTTATTCTTGTATACTTTCATTTTATTGTTCTTGCAGAGTATGTTTTGTAAAATTCAAATATTAAAAATCAATTTTAAAAACTAATAAATTATTCAAATTTCCTAAATATTTTAAAAAATATTTCGTAAAAATTCAAGTTCTACAAGCAAATTTGTTTATTTGTACATTGTTTACACAACAGACTTCCAAAAACTAGGAGGAAATTCATTTCGAAGGGAGTTATTAATTTTTTCTTCCTAGATCGTCAAAATTACACACTGTGCGGCGGTCTTCCTCCCCCGCTGGAACCTCAGATCCGACGCCAACCTTAACATTGGTTTGAGGGTTTTTCCTTCTTTAGTTATCTTATCCAGCGAGGCGCAGCCCCCCCCAGACAAGCTTTAAGTTTCCAATTGGTATCTTGCCATCTGTGGTAATGTAGAGCATGTAAAGTAAGTGTGAGAAACATTTCTTGCAAAAATAGAGTGAAATTCGCTTATAAAGATGGTGTAGTTCCGATTTATACTGTTAACTCTGAATTTTCAAAAATTGTTAAAGTTTGATATTTTTGAACCCCTTCGTTGAACTTCATTTTTTCAAAATATTAGTAGATTTCGTGCAATTTTGAGTGAAATATGAACATTATTAAAAACAAGATTTTCTCAAAAAGGCTCTAATTTTTTCTTTTAACTATGCATACGAATAGTGCGAAATGCTTAGTAATTTGACATCAGCTCCATTCTGATGTTGTTGTTTTTAAATTACACATACCGATATATTTTAAATATAAAAATTTGAAATTGTCATATCTTAAACTAGCGATGCTCAAACAGTACGGACTTTCTCGCCGATATTTTCACGCAAAATTCCGTGAAAACTCCTCATATTATCGAAAAATTGTGCACGATCTTATTTCAAAATTTATCTTTAAGGAACAGATGGCATTAAGGGCAAAATCTCATAATTCTTCAAAATCTTCATAATTGTAGGAAGACGCCGAAAAAGTTTGAATTTTTCAATTTTCAAAAATAGAGTTTTCACCCTTGCTTTCGATGTGTTCAGTTCGGTAGCTTTCAAGAGAATGATTATTTCCATCTTCCTGCAAAATCTTGACTTTCAATGCCCTCTCCACGCCTTTCGTATGTATTGTCCCGGAGGCCGTGTCTCCCCAAATGTACACGGCTATGACACCAAGAATGGAATACTACTTTGTTTATTGGTTGCCCTAAAAACGTTTATTCTTTGATTCCCGAGCCTGCATAAATCCCATCATATTACTAACGCTTGATGCCGATTTTCCCATTCAAATTAAACCCGGGGTTCCTGGCTTATTACAATATATTTTCTTAAATGCTAAATTTCATTGAAACACATATCTTGAAAAACTGTACATGACTTCATCTAAAAATTTCATTTTCAAGAAAAGATTTGATGAAGAATATGATGTCTATGTTAACAATATTTAATCATATTTTGCAGGAGCGCGCCCAAAATATTTGAAGCATTTTTAATTTTCAAAATGTGTTAATTTGACCTGCCCTTTTTAGAACATACTTAAAAATTGGAAATTAATTCTTGAGAGATTTTTGTAAAATCTTGAAAATTTTGGAAAATTTAACATATTTTCGAATGCGGGCAATGTAGAGCCACATCAATAAGAGAATATTAATTTTGGGGAAAATCCTACGTGTGTTCTAGGTGCTAGCTAGAGTTGTTCACCAACAAAAACGACAGGCCAGACAGAAGTTTTGAAAAAAAATTCACTTGTTCGGAATTTGGGATCCGCGATAAGTGCATTGAAACTAAAATCTCGACATCGGTTATTAGTAGCTTTACATAACTATCTCAACACTTAATATGTAACCGCTCAAGCTACGTATACGTGAAATAAAATGTTTGGCTGGCGAGATCCGACGCCGACCTACGTCGGCTTGCGGGGATTTTCTCAGACAGGCTTCTCCCAAACTAAAATCCCGACATCAGTTATTTGTGCTTTACATAAGTATCTCAACACTTAATAGTAACCGCTTAAGCTACGTATACGTGAAATAAAATGTTTGGCTGGCGAGAGACCTACTTCGGCTTGCGGGGGTTTCCTCAGACAGGCTTCTCCCACCAGCGAGGCACCGCTACTGTCAGGACAGACTCCAAGCTCCCGTCTGGTTTTCCAAGTGTGGTAGTGTAGTACATGTGAGTGTAAGTAAGGGGCGAGGATAGGACAAGGCAGAGGAATCGCGCCACATATTTTAAGTCGACCATGAAAATGATGTAAAAATATCCTTAGTTGGGCCATGATCTTTGTCAAAAACTATTCAAATGAATTGAGTCGTCTAGGAGTTAGCCTTCGTTTTTATTAATGTATATTTTCTGTCTATATTTCTAGTATTTTTGTATTTCTCGGGTTTTTTTGTGCTTTTCGTGTTTCCTAATGTTTAAGCTAAAGAGAGGAATACTAATTAACAACTGATCGGGAGAAATAGATTCTGGCAGGGGCAACGCAAACTTCCGGGATTACTACAAGAATGACTGACGGTTTGCATACCCTGTGAAGAACAGGCGAACAACTTTTAATTTCATCCATGAATGTTACTGCATGTTAATAGCCGATTATCAGAGTGATACGAGATCTGTATGGCAATGACATAGCTATATCAAAAAAGAATATTAAAATCGGTGAAACCAAGATAAATTTGTCGTCAAATATTGTTACTTTTGCTTTTAGTCAACAATTTTTATTGGAGTTTCTTGGTCAGCGTCTAGCGTAATTTCGATACTATCAGATTTAAATACAACACACATTCGTACTCTATATGTACACTATCTAAAAAGAACATATTTCCCCTTCGTTTTGTAAAATCACTATTTTAACCAGTTTTCATTCGCCCGTACAGCAGTTTTCTCTCTCAATAATTGTATTTGCTTTACATTTGCTTAACTTGCCACCTTTATTAGTTGGTTTACTTTGTCTATTTTGAAAATCGATATTTTCATTTTTAAGTCTGCAATTTCTTATAATTTTTAAAGTGGATTTCGTAGATTGCATTTACTTTGCAATGAGTGTTCTTTAATCTGCAGCCGCCAAGGTCTATATCTCACTGATTTATTATGTTCCGGAAGTCCCAACCTCGTAAAATGTTACTATTTCACATTTTATGACTTCATTTTCAATGCTCGTTTAATTGTTTCAGAGAGTTTTGAGAGCTGCTCGATAGATTGCCTATTTCTTTCATATACAACAAAAAAAATCCCAGAAATTATCATACGTTCAATTATTCAAATACTTTGTTAAATTTACATGTAATGCCAGAAGAAGCGATTAATGTATTCCAATCTATTCTTATTTGTCAATAGATAGTCAAATTGTAATATGTATTTTCAATTTCTTGTGGAATTCTTTCAGACTCCTAAATTGATTGAATGATAGTGATCCCTGGCGCGTCAACTGCTAAGGTCATTATTCCCATAAATGTACTGCGTGTTTCTCCTTCTGGAGGTGGCGATGGTCTTCCTCCGCTGGATGGTGAGCGTTAGTGTGTGTGGGTGTGTGTGTAAGTAAGGAATGAGGATATGCCAAGGAAGAGGAAGGAAAGATCGCGCGCGATCTGTGGTCCGTTTGTTAAGGTACTGCTCCGCCATTCTTCTGGTCTTGATCGGAGAAACCACGGAAAATCACCGATTAGAGCAGCCGGCCGCTAGAATTCTCGTTCGGGCAGCGACTATCATCGACCTAGCTGACAAGCTAGTGTCCTGCCACCATCGGGAATTGAACCTAGGGCCTTCCGGTCAAAGACACTGCAGTGACATCAGTTGCCTAGTGCCATCTCTGCCGGTCACGTCACTGAATAAGATATCTCCATTGTTAGAGATAAATGACGTCATCTTCATGCACGAGTGTTCTGATATATTAATAATACTAATGTATAAATAATAATAATGTATGAATAATCATATTATGACAAGTACAAGATATATACAACGAGCTACTTACAAGCACGAGCACACACGCTCTCTCTCTCTCTCTCTCTCCTCTCTCTCTCTCTTCTCTCTCTCTGTCTCTCTCTCACTCACTCACTTTTCTCGTACACACACGCTCACATTCAAAATTCTGATACATTGGCAGCACGCAAGTGTACATTGCCCGGAAGTTGAGGCATTTTTTTTACCTAAACTAGGCTGATAAAAAGGCATTTATTTTTACTAAATAAGGCATGCAAAAAGGCATTTACTCTGTCTAAAGTAAGGCCTAAAACACTGGAATCGTTGAAATAATTACCAATTAAAAGTAATTTTAATGAGGAAATTAATAATTAAAATTAATCACATTTTTATTCTAACTCTAAAATTTACATTAGCACAGACATAGAAGGGAACTTCCTTTTCTATGTGTGTGGAGGAGAATTCTAGCGGCTGGCTGCTCTGATCGGTAGTTTTCCGTGGGTTCTCCGATCAACACCAGGCAAATGCCGGAGCAGTACCCTACCAAACGGGCCACGGACCGCCCGCGATCTGTCTTTCCTCTTCCTTGTCCTATCCTCTCCCCTCACACACACATTTACACTAACATGCACTATACTATCACATTTTCCGAAAAAATCTGTCTTCAATTTTATAGTGACTTTTGATGCCGAGAAAATCCAGAGATAATGGTGAAATTCGGACCTACGCCACCTTTATAAGTGTATTTAACACTATTCTTACAAGAAATTTAACGAAAAAAATTTGGAGCCCTTTTGAGAAAATTTTGATAATATCCGGGAGGCTTCAACTAGAGCCAGATGGACAGGGAATTCTTCAATTTGGAAAAGATCGTACGTGTAGTTTAGGCGCTAGCAGTGTTCACAGACGGACGGACAGGCCAACGGACAGGCGGATAGACGGACGGACGTTTTGCTTTCAATTGTTTTTGCGGCATCAAGAACCCACAAAACATGGATTCTGGTTCCATGTGTTAGAGGATTTTTTTTATTGTAGAGTGCGTTGAATTGTGCGTATTTGTCTCGCTGCAATTCCTACACCTTTTGCAGTCTGCCTTATTGAGCAGCGGAACAGTAGCGAATTCAAGGGTGGGCAGAATGAATTCTCGTCTAGAGGCCCCCAACACTCAGGAGCCGTCGCGAAATGAAAACTAGCGGTGCTGTAAAAGCACATACATTCTCGCATTATTTTCCGATTATGAAAATTTAGAGAGTTCAACGAAAATCGGATCTGCCTCATTATTATTAGAGTACTTTGCTTTATCTGACAGAAAATCAAGGTAAAATGTGGAGCAGTTTTTTTGAAAATATTATTTTTAAACATTCCCTTTATTTCGTGCAAAATACTCGAAAACTACACGGATTCTGAAAACTTTGTACATGTCCTCTTCAAAATTGTAGTTGTAGGAAGACGCCGAAAGTTTTCAATTTTTCTTCAAATTTCAATTTTTGAAAGCTCAGAAAATTTACCGAAAATCAGACATGTACAATTTTATAAGCGTACTTTTTTTCTTCCATCCGAAAAAAATTCGGGTCTTTTTTTGAGAAAATTGTGAAAATGCCGTTTAGGCATCAAGTAAAGGATCCTCAAAATCAAAATATTCGTAAATTCAAGACGCCGCGACGTCGCTCAGATCGATTTTGGGAAAATTCTGAGAACGGTTTAGGCTGCTAGTGGGACTGACAGACGTTTTGCCACAAACAATTTTCCGGTGTCAATGGCCCATAAAACGTGGATTCTGACTATGAAACGTATTAGAAGACTACTTAAAGGAACAAGAATTATCAACTTTTTCGGAATAAGGAAGCTACAACACTCATTTTTCTGTCGAAAAATCGTCGTTTTTACCCCGGCTTTAAATTATTTCAAATGAAGTGTTTCAAGAACTCAATAGATTCCTGTGAAATAGAGCTTCAAATTTCGCATTCACAGTAACGCTTAAACGCCATTTTCTTAACAAGGCTCCAAATTATTCAACAAAAATTGCCATTTAAACGAGGTTTTACTCTTCTTCAACATTCTTATTAAGATACCGAAAAAAAGAGAAAATGTTTAAAAAATGTACTTTGGGTGGCGGTATATGGCAGCTGGCAAGAGGATGGGGCAAGACCATAAAGCTAGTCAACACCAAGAAAACTAGAAAAACTTTACTACGAGAAAGTCTGTGCCTTTCTGTAGCACCACTAGTTCATTTCTCGTCTACGTACGTATACGTATTACACGTATAGAATATACAGAGAAAATCATGTAATACTGCCGAAAATCGATTTCGAAATTTCAAGGGGAATATACGTTTTGAGCTCCCCTGATAACAAAAAAGTGTTTTTTGTTTGTTTTTTTCTTTCTTTTTGGAAACATCCGTCCGTCCATCCGTCCATCTGTCCATCTACCCGTCTGGTGCGCCTAAATTATACGTCCGATTTTTTCCAAACCGAATAAACCCTTGTCGATCTGAACTCACTCAAAGCTCTGAGGTTTTGAAAAACATTCAATAAGTTTTAGGGGTAATTTACATGAAGCCCCTGAATAATTTTTAAAATTTTCTCAAAAGCGGCTCCAAGTTTTTTCTTTAAACTTAGAATTATTAAGAATAGAGTAAAGAACACTTATAGAGGTGACATAGGTTCGATTTTCACCGTTAACACTGAATATTTGAAAATTGCAAAGGTTTGAAATTATTTAGGCCTACTTGCGGGTAACTTTTGTTTAGAAATACGAGACCTTCTAGCCAATCTAAGTATGAAGTTAATATTCTCAGTAAACGTCCGTGTTTCACATTCCACTTTCAAAGTTGTGTCGCGGTTCGACTGAGATCGATTGATTTTAATCAGTATCTTGTTAACTAAAGTATCTTGTCGAATCCATGTGCAATAAGAACACTCCTAACATTTTTTGATATTTATCAATATTCTCTTCAGTAATTTGTAGTTGTTACTTACAAAATTGTACAAAATAAACGCACCATCAAGCAAGTGGAATGTGAAACGTAATGTGACAATTAGCGTAAAGGTAAGTATTAACACAGAAGTAACTGTAAGTTATTTCAATATAAGAATTAAGAAGTGTAATCATGTATTTAATTTTTAGTATTAAATGTCATGCATTAAATGTCATATGCATTTATAATAATTATTACATACATTTACCTACAGTATTTTTTTTCATACACGACTTGTTTTTTCTTACTTTCACATGTTTTGCCCCAAGAATCAGGGATCTTTAAGAACCTTTTTACTCGTATTTAATTCATCATTACAGTTTTAATTCCGTGGATCTGAAAGACTAAAGAAGTTACAAATTCAGTTTAGAAAATCTTCTGATTTATAAATTGGTTAAATGTAATGTTCAATAAGATTTTTTTTTTGCTAAAACAACAGGGAAGGAATTTAAAACATATTTAAGAAATAAAAACTAAATATATGATTGTTAAAAATATCATTTTTTTTGGGCCCCCGATTGGGCGGCTGAAAAACCAGGCCAGGCCAGGGCCTTTCCGTCCGCCTACCGGCTACCCTCGCCCCGGCCGCGGCGTCGGGCGGGCCGCGCTCGGGGCGGGCGCAGGGCAGGGCAGGGCAGGGCAGGGGCGGGGCGCGCGCGAGGGGATCGAGCGGGGCCGGGGCCGGGTCGCAGGCGCGGAGGCGTGGGCGGGGGAGGGGATGGGCGGAGGGCGGAGGCCGGGCGGGTCGATGGCTGCGTGACGCTCCCCTCCGCCGCAGGCGCGCCAGGAGGCAGCAGCTGCACCAGCAGCAGCGGCGGCGGCGCCCCCAGAGCCCCCCCGCGCACGGCGCCGCCCCCGCAGACTCCGCCACGCCCATCGCCGAGCGGCGCCTGCGCGCGCAGCGGCGCAACAGCGCCTGGATCAAAGTGAGTACAGCTGGGCCCGCACCTAATTGCAGGCGGCCTGGGCTGCCAATATCTGCGCTGCGCCTCTTGCTCGCGACGAGAGATGCTTTCGCCTCACATTGACGATGAGATGTGTATCCATTACAAACGAAATAATACTTGAAACGTTTTTTGTTGTTAAAACCGTTTCCATTTATTAAATACATTTGATAGATATTAAATACAGCAAAACAATTCGTATCCTCTCAAAATCATATGGAAGTGCGCTGAACGATTTTGATATTAAAGAGCATTACATGGAACAGTAAAAGAGATAATCATTGAACAGATTCGTGCTTGAGATTTATACAGTTTACCACTAAATGCTCTTGCACCAATACAGCTTGACGATTCGATCACCAGGTTAACAACAGCCTTTTTTGTTAGTACTTCATTGTTTGTGATTCAGACAATTTTATGCAGAAATATTAAGAGTATTATCAAGATTGCCGTTAGAACCTGAGAATCAAGGGTACATCGTACAGTATTTCCAAACCAATGTAACTTTTCGTATCGTTTTAGGTGCGGCTGAAAATTTTCCTATAAAAGGAAGCCTTTTGCTTTGAAGATTTTGGAAAATATTGTCAATACTGTTAACGTGATCTTATGTCAGAAACAGAATATTTCTACTTTGTATATTAATTTATTATCGTACTCCTTTTAGTTTAGTTGTAGTTATTCGATTTCATCTCAAGAAAAGGGCTCTCCATAATTTATTACATACACAGTATATTTTTGTGTACGCTATTAAACATGAATTTCTTTACATTCCTAAGCTTATTCACAGATTGCACGTCTTACCCAGAAGTTAATACAAACATTTAGGATGGATATTCATGTCAAGAAATATATCCTAGAAACAATTATTCAGCCTCTCTCCCGAAATTTGTTTTTCCCCTCAAGTTTGTATTTGATTCAAGGCAGAAAAGCTCTAATGGCTAAGAGATTACTACCAATACTCAGAAGCAAGGCTCTGGGGTTTAGAGAAGTTTGGATTTCGCAAACTGCTTTGAGTCGCAGAAGCGCTTTCTGTTGGTAGCATCGGTAATATTGGAGCCTTCGGATAAGTAAGTAACGCAACGTAGTGGTCATAAGACGTACTACATTATCAGTTCAAATATAACCTACTAGAGTGCAGTATCTTTACATCGTATTTGGAAGGAAGTTTTGAAGAGCGGAAGAATTTAAAATCTATGGGGTGTTATACTGCGCGTTTCTATTATAAATAAGTATTTTCAAATCAACATTTTTCACCATCTCTCTGTGCAGTTGCAAAATGAAACAATTCTCATTAGCTTTTGTATCTTCTTTTTGTGGTTTTAGACAATACAATGATATTTTATTATTGCATTGCATTTTATTTTGAATATATACACTCCATTGTCAAGATCGAAATACGAATGGTTCCAAATTAAATCGATACTTTTCAGTTCAATAAAACATGATTTTGAAAACTATAAATGAAATCTCATTTTCTTTTCACACTCTTAAACATGGTGCTGGTGTATCCAAAAATTGGGGTTGCAGCTCCGTCGGATGTGGAATTTCCAAACTTTAGAACACTAATACATAACGAAACGTAAGCAACTTATACAAGTTCATGAAGACTAAGTTACATTCAAACTGTGCTTAGATAATTTTACGCTTAGAGCCCATACCTCCAATTCAAATACAATGTCGTACCGGATTTGATTTCCAATCGACACTCGAGCGTTAGTATTGGTTCTGCATTGAGATAATTACAGGTAATAGAATTCATACAAAATAAAAACGGGTTACGGTTCGAAAATACGGTGATAACACTCTAGCACTTGCCACAAATAGTTTTTTTTTTTTTTGGACATTTTAATTTTGGCTATTTCATTCCACAATTGTTGATGCTATTACTGGTACTGTTGGTGTTGATAATAAAGTAAAATTATTTATCATATTTTTAAAAATTTCACTAACCCAGTATCGTTTGCAATTATAAATTGATTTGATTGATTGATTTTTTCGTGTTTCCGGGCGCGTCAACTGCTTTGGTCATTAGTCCCGTAGTGTAGTGCATGTTTTTTCTCGGCGATGGCGGTGATCTTCCCCCACTGGATGGTGAGATTCGGCGCCGACCTGCCGTCGACTAGCGGGGTTTCCCCCAACCAGGACTCTCCCACCACCGGGGCACCGCCCCAGCCGGGACAAGCTCAAAGCTCCCGACCGGTCTCCCGGAATATGTGGTAGTATAGTGCACGTTAGTGCAAGTGTGTATGTGTGTGTGTGTGTGTGTGTGTATGTAAGGGGAGAGGATAGGACAAGGAAGGACAGATCGCGCGCGGCCCGTGGCCCGTTTGTTAGGGTACTGCTCCGGCATTTGCCTGGTGTTGATCGGAGAAACCACGGAAAACTACCGATCAGAGCTGCCAGCCGCTATAATTCTCCTGCAGACAGCGACTGAATTCGACCTAGCTGACAAGCTAGTGTCGAAAATCCTGCCGCCGTTAGGGCTGGAACCTAGGACCTCCCGGTCTGAGGCGCTGCAGTGACATCAGTTGATGCACTGAGCTACCTCTCAGATCTGTAATTTTTCAGGAATGCATGCTCTCTTGGAGTGAAATGTTTAGCATATTGATAAACTAAAGACCAAATTCCCGTGGTACTGCATCTTTTCTTTGCTAACTTGAAATTGGATGAAACGTTGCCAGAAATTTGAAACATGAAACAGACGTTAGTTTAGTACTTGTTTTATTTCGCACGAAATTGCACGTCTAGGGTGTTACTGCAAAATATTGCACGTTTGAGGTAATGCTGCCTGAAATTTGCATATTTCGGGATTTTGCTGGACGAATTTGCCAAGTTCATAGTTTTATTGCATGAAATTAACATTTTCCTATAAATATAACATTAACAAATTTTTACATTTTCAACTTGTTTTAATTTATCTTCTTTTAAAGATTTCATTTTTGAAAAATGTTTTATGACAACCCAGCAGTGCATTCGGTTGGTCTGTGAAACCTGAGTGCCGTTTATTATGAATCAATTCTGCATTTTGTTGTTCTGTGAACTGAGCGTCTTCAAGATACCTGTTGTCTAATTAAAATTACGGAGTTATTGCAGCAGGGATAGGTCCGCGCCGCCGCCCTTGGTTACGGCCGCTCAGCCGCAATATTCGGGGTCTATCTTCCCAATCGGACCATACTGTATATCCGTTATGATGCAGTCTTTGATGATCTTACCAATACGAGACTGCATACGCGAGTCACTTTTGACATTACGGTCATCGAATTTCTCGGAACAGACTTCCCTGCGAGGTACAAGAGAGTATTTGATCGCTTTAGCAGCGTACACATGTAGTTCGTCAGAGGAGGCTCGGCACATAGACAAGTATAATGCGATCAACCTTCCCACAACAGAAATTGCAATTATCAAATGCTCATTTTGAGTAACAATACGAAATGGAAATAAATTCTGCAAATTAATAAATAATTCATTCAATACCGCCAAGAATTGACTGGACTTGTGTACTTTCAATAACGCGCGAAATCATAGACTTAGGACGGGAGGTTCAGAAGAATCCTTCGGGAAGGTCAGACGGGAGGTTCAGACGCCGGTGCGGAGATCGCCAGCACACTGAGCTGTAAACCTGTGGCGCTTTCTGTATTTCGTTGCGGTAGTAAACGGGCGGGGAATGACCGAATGCTCGCGAAAATGACGCACAGGGATGCGCGGCGAGTCGAATAGCTCGTGCTTCCGAAAATTAAATGTCCATAAGCGTGACGTCACACATCGGTACACTGCCCGGCTTGCAACAGGACGCCAGTGGGAGCCCTCGACAGGCGCTCTTTGGTTTCCAAATAATTTCATATATCGATAGTGCTACAATATTTCTATTTCTGATTGAAAGTAAACGGAAAGTATTTCATCATAACATATTACAAGTATTTCAGAATTATCTGGGTGTTATGCAATCGTGAAACTGAAGTCCGATCCGCCACTGCTGTTAAATGCAATTAGGACAAGACGTACGGATAAGAATTTTGTTCCCGCAGAAAGATTATATCATTTATAAAATTTTTGCTATTTTATTTTCACAAAAACTTTGTATTTATGTTAAAAATTTAATTTCCACATTTATAGCCTTAACAAACATCTTGTTCGCTTTCATTATTAAACATTTCTTCACTAAATTTTAGTCAATATTTTGGATACACAAGGCTGAATATAATCCTTTATTTATGCTGTAACATTGAATATTGACTGTCGATTCTCTTTGGATACCTCATGGACAGAGTAGAGATTCTTCTGAATGCATGGATGAGTTGCGTATGCATGTTGCATATGCAGCTGCATATCCATATTATCCAAAACACCCGCAATGGTAATTTTTCTTGTGACGTTCGCGACCTACTTTTGTAGTAATTTGCATGATATATTAAATGGGAACCTCTCAAGGGTATCCATCACAACAAAGAAGCAGTAAAGAAGCGTTCCGGAGAAAGAAAATGTTTATTGTAGTTTTGCCACTATTAGGTTTATTTAAACAATTATTGACGTAAAAAAACTTTATTCAATAAGGTAATTTTCTCATAATGAGAGTCTCACTTGACAGAAATATTCAGTTTATGAATATCACGTATTTTATTTCAGCTAAAGGTTATTAAAAAAGCGTTCGCTTTTAGTAGGGAGGGAGTTCTCACAACTCTTAACAATGCGAACGAGGAATGGAGGGTTAATGAACAATGGGCGTTCTCACCACAGTTTTGCCATAATTATTACATTAATAATTTTAAAGCATGCAAAAATTAAAAAAATGTATCTCTTTTCAAATTTTTAAAAATTGTTTGAAAATGTTTATTAAAATCCTATTTCTAGTAATAAGTTACTTTTAAATAACAGAAATAATAGCCGGGAATTACAAATGGAACGTTCATATCTGGTGGTGAGAGTGTACGTAAGCGTTACGAATTGTTAGAAGGTGTAGGGGTTGGAAACAAGTTACGTTTTACGATTGTACTTTTTTAATGGCCCGTTATTGAAAGACACAAACACGAGGTCCTGTACGAGGATAATTTTCAGAACAGGTATCACAACAATCAGGTTTCAGATTGGGTGAAATCAATTTTCAAGTAATTTAGACATCTTTGGAGAAAGTAGTGCGTTTACATAGTTAAATCACGTTTTCCTAGACACCAAAATGAAAACCATTTCATGTGATTTTGTCCAGCTCTTTGGTTTCTATTCTCCTCCTTCTTTTCAGACCAATGCACTACACATCACAGGATTCCACTTGTCAAGGAACTCACTGCTGACACACGACTCTGAGAGCGAATTCTTAGTCATTCTAGAAGCATATGATATGAAATATGAAGTACATGTCAAACTTCCAGTCGTATTATGTCTTCGTACATGTACAAAACATTAAAATATTTATTGATTAATATTAAAAATATTTATTTTTAAATTAAAAATGTTACGCTTCGTTATATTCAGGATGGAATCCACAACCAAATTTTCGAAATGGGCCCAAATCACGCACGAGATACGGCGAATTCCGCAATGCAGGGGTCACTATGAAATGACAGTGCGTATTTGTTACGGAGAACGATCTGGAAGCGCGTTTCCGCGTGGCACCGGACGCGGCGCAAAGTCGAGCGCATGGCGCACCCGCCTGGCCCGCATTCGCGGTTGGCGCGTACGTCAGGGATGACGTAAACCTCTTGAGAAGTCGTGGAACTCCTTTGGCAGGTGAGGAGGCAAACTCCACCACGGAGCGAAGGCAAAGTCCAAAGCAAGGAAGATTCGACTGGACTTTAACCTGCATTAGACGATGATGTGTGAGTCTGCGGAACGACTTACGTAAATATTGTTTCTTGTACATGCTCTTCCTGAATTTTCTAGGGATGGTTGAAGTGGTATGTCTGTAGAAGCAATTTTGGGATCAGTCTGTTTCCTTGTGTTAATATATTTCTCTTCTAGACAACTATATTCAACATGAATAACGTAAAGTTATTTACCTAATATTGTTTATAAGTTGGAAAAATCTTCACTAGATGAAGAAAATAAAAACATTCATACAAATTTTCTAACTAGAGAACTGTCTCCTAGTACCTACGATGTCGACGATGTCCTTAACGGAAGCGGTAGCTCAGTGCATCAACTGATGTCACTGCAGCGCCTCTGACCGGGAGGTCCTAGGTTCGAATCCTGATGGCGGCAGGATTTTCGACACTAGCGCTTCAGCTAGGTCGACTTCAGTCGCTTTCTGGAAGTGAATTCTAGCGGCCGGCTGCTCTGATCGGTAGTTGTCCGTGGTTTCTCCGATCAACACCAGGCGAATGCCGGAGCAGTACCCTACCAAACGGGCCACGGACCGCGCGCGAACTGTCCTTCCTCTTCCTTCTCCTATCCTCTCCCCTTACACCCACATTTATACTAACATCACTACACTACCACATATTCCGGGAGACCAGTCGGGTGCTTAGAGCTTGTTCCGGCTGGGGCGGTGCCCCGCTGGTGGGAGAGTCCTGGTTAAGGAGAAACCCCACTAACCGACGGTAGGTCGGCGCTGGATCTCGCCATCCAGCGGGGGAAGATCACCACCATCGCCCGAGAAAAAACATGCACTACACTCACGGGACTAATGACCAAAGCAATTGACGCGCCCGGAAACACGAAAAAATCAATCAATCAACGATGTCCTAGAAAAGTGTGATATTATGTTAATGTTCCGAAATGGACAATTTTTTAAAACCGGAAACAGATTTTACATGGACATGGCTAAAAATCTGTGGAAATCATTTAGGTAGGGTGAAATAAGTAAATTAAAATAACTAATTATGAATGAGATAAGAACAGTCAGAATTTTCAAGACGAAAATTAAACCAGTGGCGGTATAATACCACATACTGTACTTTCTACATTATTTGTAATTTTTACTACTTTCGTAAATTCAGAGAGCTCAATGAAAATAATAGTTCGCAATTTTTAATCTTCTTATATATATATATATATATATATATATATATATATTTAAAATATTATAAATAATGTTAAAAAAAAACAAATTAAAAGGGCGCTAACAGCCAGCCTAGGGCGCACATGAGTTCAAGTCAGGCACTGGCATTCATTGCTACTCGTTATGAATGTTGTTGGCATACTCTTTGATCATTTTCGAACGTAGTGTTCAAAAAGGATTTTTTAGTACAGAGCGTTTTTTTATCTTTTTTTACCAGTATCATATTTACTTGTAAACATAGATGTATTTGGTGTTATATTATTTGTGTTTTGTGCGACCCATGTGTTAACGCAATAATAGCAGTTTTATTCCTTTCAAGAAACGTTCTGTTTGCAGTGAAATACATAAATCTAAATACTCATCACATTGAAAAAATGCAGTGTGTGTTAAATCATTTTTTTAAATTCCTTTTTAATGAATATAGCTTTACATTCTTGTCATTTAATTTCCTATATCAATACCGACGGCAGTTGATTTACATTGATGATTTGATTATTGTCCCATCAGATTTTCGAAATTCTGTACAACTGTTCTGAGTGACTTTAACAGGGAACCTCGTCTTTTGGTTTTTCTTTCGAAAAGTAAAATGAAAAGAATTCCTAAAATGATAGATTACAATCGAATTTTGTAATACTTGTTCTAGTACCTTTTCATGTTTCGTTTTGATTAAATATTACTCTACTTACGACACATAAACACTCAACTGGATGGTAAAAGGAAATCAGGAAATCCTTTTCTTAGGTCCCGTGGCTACGAATCTAGCCTGTAACTATGTCAAATCAATACAATCACTGACGTGAAAGAAGAAATTCAGATGTTGCTGATGGGGGAAATCAAATTCCACTAATTTTTCGAAAATGTTGCAAAACGACCAAGGTTTACGATATCCGTTGATTCTTACTTTTTTCTTAAAAGTTCAACGTGTTTTAATATGTGATATTAAGTAAATGATATAAGTGATAGTTTGTCCCGGCGGGAAGCCAAAAGTGTTTCAGCCCCCTCAATAGTAAATTAACTTCAATGAGGTCGTGATTCATCCTCTTACTGAACGGGATGAGTTATTCCAACTTTTACGAAACAACACTATTAACGAACTTCTGCCTTCTATTTCAGGAGTTGGAGATTTCTGCAGCTAAACTACATGCAAGATCTCGGTACTGCCCACCGGAAGAACCTTTGATCGAACTGCAGCGACGTTACCTGCACGACTTGCTACATGCCCAGGGGATGTTTGTCGGGAGGCAAGGGCGTGGACAATACTTGTAGGTCCGTGTCCCACCTCTGTACACATTATAGCGGATTATATATTTTAGCATTATATATTTAAGCATTATATATTTTTATAGCGATAACGCAGTGGTAATTTGTTGCGCTTACGATCTAGGATGAAGCTGAGTGCGTGATAATCGTAGGTTTTCGCGTCACTCACCAGAATATAACCAGCCATACACATGATACTAATAACTAATAAGGGATATCTTAAGAAATGGATGCACGTGCGTTATCGTTGATTGAAACGTGGTTGAAGTGACCGAGCAAATGGTTGGTTGAAACAACAGATTTCCGCACTGCGCTTGTTTCGACGACCGCTTCGAACGAGCGTGGTAATCACGAGGTCAAATCGCTAGATGACGCTGCTTGCACGCAGCCTCAAGAGAAAAGAACACGCGGGGAGAATAGCGCCCAGTCTATGGCGAACATGCAATTTACAGCGCGCATTCTTTGCAGGGAACCTCGCGTTGCATCTACCCGTAGTCCACAAAAAATATTACAATGTTCTGACGAATATTCCTCCAGGAAAACTTTTCAGTAACTAATAATTTGCATGATACAGAGCAAAGTGAAGTAAAATGGAAATTTGTAATAACTTATTCTATCTTAAACCGGTCTGTTATACTGATTGATCGAACAGTGAGGAAAATAAATGGCCAGAGACAACTTCTTATTATAATTTAGAAACTCAATTTAAAATGTATGAAACATCATTACTCGAAAAGGTTCCTTCCCAGCATTGCAATTTACTCTTAAATGAAACGAAAAGGTCATTTGAAGAGACGAAATACAATGCAGTCACAATTCAAGTAAATGTGGCATGGTTCAGTGTCATGGAGACTTTTCATTCAGAGACATGGGCTAAAGAATACTCGCCTTCCAGGAATTTTTTACCAACAAGAGAACAGTTATTGGATAAGAATTATTAAAAATACCCGGGGAAGATCCACATTATAATTAATAAAAATAATAGTTTCAATTGCATTGAAATAAAAATATTTACAATATCGCTTTCAATATTAAAGTAAATGTAATGAAAAACGTTCTTAGCAATTAAACCAACGAGCAAATATTATACAATTATCCTGCAAACGAAAAATGTTCAGCATTTCTACATTGGTAGTTCTAATAAGAACATGCTACGTGTGGACTCTGTTCTGAACTTATTGAGCATTATCAGCGGAAGAGTATTTCGTGTATGTACCTCAAAGATACGAAACGGCGTGGATTGGAGGGTTATATCACATTCGTGATACTTTCCATGGACTTATTTCTAATTTCTCTGGAAAAATACTTGCTCTTGAATGCAAATATCACCATTGTGATTTTTTTCATTAATAACCTCCTTGTTGTACCATCAAACGTTGACACGACGAAAACAGAACTGTCAGTTTTTGTGTATTGTTTCTTATATGCGACGCATTGACTGGAAGAGAAAATTAAAATTATTAACGCAAAAAACCTGGGGGAAACCTTCAAAAATAGATTTTACAATAATTCATCATATGTTAACTATATAAAAATATACGAATACTCCTACATTATGTGAAAAGATGTGAATAGAAAAGACATTATTTATTATTTGTCGGCAGACAATACTAGGTATATAAAATATTCTTTATACGATATTTAAATGACATTCAGCTTTCTCAGCCAGTTTTGCAAACAAAAAATATATTTTCTTCTTTTGATAGCCGTACACAATGATTGTATATGTGTAACAAATGTCGTTACATCACGAACAATGACTTTTTTCACAACCTTTCGAACTTCACGAATTGCTGACATTTATTGCACTTATTGCACACTTGACATTTATTTGCAATTTCATTCATTGACTTGTGAAATAATAATGTGAACTTCCATTTTGTCAATACAGAACTCTCTTATTTTATATTTCAGAATTATGAATGCTTATTTAATCATAACAAAATCTTTAAATATTGTAAAATCTATTGATGTACATTTAATTCTTACGAAATAATAAAAGCTGAAATGATAATAACTGAAGCATAAACAGCTTTAAATGCAATAGTCTGAAATAAATTGATGTGTTTTTGGATCCTACTGTAAGACATTTATCTTTAAATATGAGACCCGTACCGAGTTTCAATCGAGCGGATGTAGGTATTTTGTACAAATATTGTTGTTCAAAATTGAATTGATGGTTTCGTGCTCATTTCACTCGATAATTCAATTTGAATGGTTAGTAAAAATTCTCACTCAACTATAGCCCGCTAATGAGCCTAACGAAAATATACCAGCGCGCGATGGGCTAAAAAGGCCATTCATTGGCGAACATTGTGCGTTTCCGGCCGGACGGGCTGGTCCCACGACTTGGAATTCTTTGGAGCCGCACTCCGGAAGACTCGCTCTTGACCTATCGTCGCGTGAGGCCCGCGCGCGTTACGTCGCGCGAGTGAGTCAGCAGAACCGCGCGTGCGGCTGGCACCGCTCACAGAGGCATCGTACGACAGCGGGCTGGCTGGCGTAAGAGGCCACGAGGTGCGGGCGTGTGGGGATCGATTACCCTGATGATGATGACGTACGGGCGTCTGGGCTTAGCTCAATGGTCTCCTACTTTTAAGGGCTCGTGGGCCACTTTTGAAGCCTTTGGCATGATGGTGGCCGCTCTATTATAGTGGCATATTTTTATAATATTCTATAAAAAGAATATAGGTACTATTGTCAAATAATACGGTACAATATGATACGCATTAATTACAACAAAGAATTAATAATTTTCATTATATGAAAATTACATTAAGTAGTGAAATTAAAAACCAACATTTTTATGCCAGAAAAATCGATTTTTGAAGAAGAGTACTCAACGATGTCACTTCATTTGAATTAGAATGTGACAAATGGCAATTAATGACAAATATAAATAATAGAATATAATTATCTAATTTATCACGTTGATAATATCCATTTTTAATATTTAAAAATGTGCTCTGCAAGTTTATAAAATAGTCCCTTCTTAAACATTTATGGAGACACTCTTGTGCTAGTCACTGGGATAATCAGCACGTGCAAATAAACGCGTTAAAAGGAATAAAGGAATGTCTTTTAAAGCACACATCGTCATATTATGTGTATCAAAGGTAAATCTAGTAGCAGCATGCTCAAGATGTAGTTTGTGTACACTACTACCAAATAAATTATATATATATATATATATATATATATATATATATATATATATATATGTCTACTTTAATGACAAATCAGGTACGAGAATGATACACGGGTGCATTGCGTGCCCTGTGCTTTTTCCGCTTTGCTACCTGGTAGCCACAATTCTACTGCACAAGATTTAACAAACCGTACGATATCAGCGGAGGGCGTTGGAACGTTGAGGGGATGTACAGCTACACGACGTTAGTCAACATCTCAAGGGCCTGGAGGGGTATCAGAATTTTCGAACCAAAGAGCATGCGAATAGCTTTCAGAGCATTTCCGAGGCATATGCGATGTGCTCTGCAGACCAATGGCAAGATCCCAGACGGCAGGGATGATCAAATTTCACGAAAAAGCAATGAATTGGATGCAGTAAACGCGCTGGTATTTCACAAACTTTTTAGTATCAATTTGCGTTTACACTCACCACGTACAAATTTCAATAGTTTTATACGAGCATTGTTCATCTTACAACATTTAAGAAAAGCTACCATGTAGGTACTCCGCTAGGTAGGGTCGTGCGCTATCAACCTCGTTTAAAGGCGAGGTAGTTTTTGGCTGCTTTCAAGAATATGAAAAAGAAAAAGAGAGAGACAGATTCGCAGAGAGTACCCGCGAACGATGGGGTTAATTGACGGACACAACTGCGCAATCTCGACAGAAAGTGATTTTACCATCTACAAAGTCTAGAGAAATCATGGTAGAATACAATGTATAGAGAACATTTCATTTAACAAACAAGTTATTTTTCTGTAATAATGATATTGGAAATATTGTGTTTGATCAAAAAAATGGAACTCACAACATTATTTCAAACTGTGTCTCCCTGCATTATCATGCATTATTATATCGTTTCATCATTTGCATTTCTTTTATGTTTATTGGACCTATGTTCAAAATTATTCTTCCTTTATTTCTAAGTGAAAAATATTGTTTCAGAAAACAAATACATAAAGACATTTTATTGTCCATTTGAGGCAAGTGGAACCATATCAACCAAGAGACGATGTTATTTCAGTTAAAAATGTGTAACTCCTAACAAAAAAAAAATTTTATTTAACGTCAAAATAGTGGAAAATTATGTATCTGACTTGAAAGGGAGAATTACAAAATTCGATGAATCTTTCCTTAGTTACAAGTAACAATCCCAAAGAGGGAAAAGGAAAAAGCCCAAAAAAATATGTTTTATTTGTAATCTGCTTTCCTAAAAAATAGCACTACGTGCAATTTTTTTTAAATTAAGACTAGAAGCAACGTAATTTACCAAAGGATTCTTTGTTTCTATTATCATCACTTATTCAAGGGACAAAGTGCAATACTTTGCTACATGAGAAAGAATATTTACCAACTTACTGGCTAACACTTTGGACTTCCTGCACAATATGTAATCTGATTCTCAAACGCTACCTTCGAGGTGAAGATGTCATCTTCTCGAATTGATTATTACATCAATGAAAGATCATCACCTATTTACTATTGTGGAAAATTATAGCGCTCGAGATAGTCTTCTCGCATGTTCAAAGGTAAACAAATGATCTGATAAGGAAAATACGGCTTCCTATCTCCAGCAACCTTGATCGAACCCTCCTAACAGATTACTCAAACAATATAAAAGAAGAAACACGTCATACACACAATGAAAACAGTATCAGTAAACTACACAAATAAAGAAAAAGATTTGCCGTAAAATATGTTGACAAATCATATTAGGCCTAACGTAATTTCACACAAGTCTTGAGTGCCATAGAGTTTGAGTACTCGGGGATCTAAGATAAAAGGGGATGAAACAGGTTTTTTTCAATTTTTAAATATTTAAGTATTTATTTATTTTAGAAAGACATTAACTGATGGGCTAAAGTTGCGGATAACTTGAATATTCATTGCAGTAAGGGTCGCCATCAAAGAGCGTCACATTTTTGAAGAAGAGCATAGATAATGGAAAATAAATTATGATTTGAATTATTCACGTACATAATAATGCGAGTCACTGAAATCATTTTCCAGTGGCTATAAGACCTTCACCTTAATGAGACCCCTACTGCAACGTGACGACCTATGTTCTACCTTCCCCGTCTCAGCCCGTAATACATGCCATCCGCACGTCTCGGGTGCATGTTAACATGCCGACGTGATAGGATGACACACGCTTCTTACTTTCTCGTACACGTACGTATACGGAGTAATATACCTTGTATAGAGAAAGTTATGTAATGCTGCGCGAAAAAACGGCGGATTTTCGACAGAAAAAAATTCATTGCCGGGCCGTGAAAACAAGAAAGTGAATAAATCCAGTTGCTAAATTAATAAAAAAATCCCCTAACACGTGGAATAGCCAGAATCCCTGTTTTATGGGTCCTTCATGCCAAAAAACAATTGAAAGCAAAACGACCGTCCGTCTGTCCGACCGTCCGTGTGTGAACACTGCTAGCGCCCAAACAATATGTAGGATTTTTTCCCAATTGACGAAACCCCTGTCCATCAGGCTCTAGTTGAAGCTTTGATATTTTGAAAAACATTGTTTAAAATTTGGGTGTACTTTATATGAAGATCCCCGGACATTTTCAAAATTTTCTCAAAAATCGGCCAAATTTTTTCTTAAATGTATTGTAAGAAAAGGGTAAAATGCACTTCTAAAGGGGTACTGAGTTTCTGATTTAGCGAAGTAGTGATTTTCGCGGTTAACTCTGAATTTTCGAAAATTGCAAAAGTTTGAATTTTTTTCGGTGTCTTCCTACAACTGCAAAATTGAAACAGAGATTTTTCCTTCAAATAAACTTTTTTTTTTTTTAAAACTGTCAAATTTTTTCTTTAATGTTTTTGTAATATAGTACCAAACAAACCTATAGGATAACATAAACTCCATATTGCTCTATTCTTTTGTTTTTTTAAAAAATACAAAAATTAAATTTTTTCACGTCTTTCACGTCGGTAATATTTGCATTAGAGGCGATTTCTTTACTGTATTAGATTTATGAGTACATGTGCTTTAAATAATGTCAAATAAGTTTCTCGAAAACTCAACAGTTTTCTCTAAAAAGAGCTCTAAATTCCAAATTTTCAGAAACGCTCAAACGCCATTTCTCGAAAATGGCTCCAAATTTTTCTTCAAGTTTTTCGAATGGATAGTGCTAATTTCACTGTTTAATATGACGTAAAGTTGATTTTGGGGTATTCTTTTGTTGTTGTTTTCAAAAATTCTTTTGTTTTAAAAAAATCACACAAATGTAATTTTTTGAAATACCTCTCACGCCATTAATATGCAGATTTCCATCAATTTGTATACATTATTGCTTTTCTTAGTGGAAGTACTTCGAATAAAGTTTTTCGAAAACTCAATAGATTCGTGTGAAAAAGAGCTTCAAATTTTGGATTTGGATAACACTTAACGCCATTTCCTTAAAAACGGGTCCAAATTTTTCAATGAAGTTTTCTATTTAAGACAAGATTTTAACCTTCTTTAATATTCTTAAAATAATATTTCTGTTCTACTATTTGTAAATCGAAAAATTGAGAAAATGTGAGAAAAATATATTTTGGGCGGCGATAGATGGCAGCTGGCAAGAGTATGAGGTGAGACCGTAAAGCCAGTCCACACCAAGGAAATTAGAAAACGAGAAATATATGAGAGAGATATTTGTGTCATTGATATTTGTGTCATATGATATTTGTGGCAAGAATATGAGGCGAGACCGTAAAGCCAGTCCACACCAAGGAAATTAGAAAACGAGAAATATTTGGGTCATTCTGCAGCACCTCTAGTTCCAACACTGTCTGGCACCGAGCCCCAGCGTCTCTCTAGGACCAGGGGACCTTGAAAACTGCTTCCCTTGCCTCCTCCATCTGTCCTCTGCGTTTGTGTATTTGTTTTTCTGAAAGGTCCTTTCTTACGAGTTATCTACTATTTTAACATTTTTTTTAGTCAGAAGAAGATACAACCAGCTGAGGTGATGCGTTTTTAAACAAAATACAGTTTAGTTAAAGGACACAGTATAAAACAATTCTCCTATACTAAGAACCTGACAATTACTTCATCTGATATGGTTCGAGTACAGCAAAATATTTCTCCAAACCTCTCATAAGAATGTGTCTACACGTAGAAAATTACATAAAAAATGTCTTTGAAACTATGAAACCATACTTCTATGTCTAAGGATTGCAGACATCGAGGGGTTATATTGTGGATCGTAAATGCAGCTGACGAGCGATCTCCAGAGGCCGTATAAATAAGAAGTTATCAGAAAATATCCATATTCAATATGCATGAAACAGACATGAAATGCAGATATTTTGAAAAAATTGTATTATATATTTGTTTCCATTACTTCAGGTGTATCTATTCCCATATTTTCTTACAGATTCGGAACTTGAAAAAAAGAATCTAGTACTTTTGAGGCAAAGTATTTGTTTTCGATCCGTGATTCCTGGCGTTGTAATAAATCAAAACTTGTTTTTTCGCGTTTCGTTAAATTGAAGCAGCCAAGCTCCACTTCTTAACCAATCTGCGATAGTCAATATCCTTATTTCTTAAACGTTATCTCGATAGTTCAGCGAAAAGTTGTCTAGCAATGCTTATTGAATACTGTAATAAGGCGGTTTGACTCTCTCTCTGAATGTTTAATTAATATTTTAATTACTATTTCCACTTGGGCCCGATATTGAAAGTCACTATAAATACTTATACAAAACAACCTATAAATATTTACACCGACTTCAAGTATTTTCCATAAATATTTATGTAATTGATTTGCCCTGGACTGTTCTTAGATTTAATTTATAATGAAATATTTATGAGGATGATTTTATTATCATTTTGTTTGTGGGTATCGACATACAACATGTTAGATCTTATCTTGCTGTAAGCGGACGTGTTATCTGTACAGATCCGCGATTTCTGGAAGTTCTATTAAGTAATTTTTTACTGATGGCGACTAATTACATATTATCAGCCTTGTTCCAAGAAAATAAATCAAACCTTTATTTAACAATTTAATATTACAACGCTAAAGGAGTTCATCTTATTGATCTTCGTATTTTTTATAACAGAATTATCATTCCTGTACATGTGAATTTAAATTTCGTGGCTTACTGATATCTTCGCGAGCATTGAAGACTTCTCGGTTGAAATGTCCAACATGTCTTCTTTCTTGACGTCCCCTCATTGATGTGAATTCTATTGTCTCGCAGAACGTAATATTTCTCTTTGTAAATTCTAATAAAAATGTCACCCGTGATTCTATTAATTCTTTCCCGGTTCGCTGAATAATTACTCTAATTTATTACGCGTCCTCGAAACTTCCTTATGCTATACCATGTGTGAGTATCTACTCGCGATTTCCTAATGTTCAAATAGAATTGTTGAAAGAGACATCTACGATTTCTTCCCTATTCTAATTTCGTTCCCGAATATAAGTACATTCTAAATTTCAAAAAATAATTCAAATTCTTTTAACATTCTTTATGTTTCTCCTGTTATGACTCTGAACAATATTAATTAGAATTACGTGCTAACACACTCCCCTTCTACATCCGTCGCTATGTCTGAACCAATATTGACAATATCAATAGCATGCGTCCCATCTAATGGTGATCGCAACGTACCAAAGGATGATTTGTACACATAAACACACACACACACACACACATTGTTTTTCATTCCACGAGGCTTTGTTTTTACCTGTTCCGGCGTCACTTCACCGTGACCATTCATCCTACCGGGGCTTGTTTATTTTCTCGTCGCTCTGACAACCTGTATTTCTTGCCTCCGCCCCATTCTATATGCATAAATCATACGTCTTGACATAATATTTACTGAATATCCCAATGTCGTTCATGTTAATAAAAAATGGGGGGCTTTCTGGTTAATCGCAATATATGGTTATGTTTATTTACATAAATTCGGGTTATCTGCGTGTGTCCGTTCTTCACGCAGGGCTAGACCTCTTCCGATTCACCATTGAGAGGAAACAAGTTATTTGAGGTGACTCAGCCTACCTGTAGGGAACTGACAATTTTTTTCAATTCCTTCTAGAATATTCTTAGAAAATTGTTGAAAAAACGTGTTTGGGGAGGGAGTTAAGAAACTATAATGAGGTTTACAGGAAATTTAACTCACCTATGGAGATGATCAAAAGTTCTTTAAATTGCGCTCGACAAGACGAATCGAATATCGCAATTTTAAGCTGGATCTTTCTCAAATATTCTGGAAAATTCTAGAAGAAAAAACACGTTTTTGGATGGGGTGAAGTCAAGAACAGCATGGTGAATTTCTATATGTTTTCTTGCATAACGTGAATCCTTATGACTCGATTCGTAAGATTGACGTTAATTTAACATACTTATATAGTGAAAAATTCATTTTCAAAAAGTTTTTTATGGATGCTTTTTCTCGTTGAAACTCAGTGCCCAAGGATAGATGAGACAGGCAACTGAATTGTGTGTAAAATTTATTTTTGTGAAGTGGCGTCTCGCTAAGCTAGATGTTTAATAATAAACATACATCGAAAGTACTAATTTGTTGTTCTGTTTTTTTTATTTTAAAAGGTTAGAAATAAATAGAGCCATGTTTTGGACCAAACGACATCTCACCTGCCTGAACAAAGTAACCGAGAGTAAACATTCACCACGGAATGTTCAATTCACTATCTTCTAGATTCTCGAGAATTATGGCATTTTTACAGGCTTGAAAGTTACTATCGATTAACTAATTGAGGCCACTTTTGACGGCCCACACCCGTCAATGATTTTTCAGTCCGCTCTACGACAAGAACAAGCTAATCAAATGAGTCGTTGCTAACGATGGCGGATCAGTAGTCCTATTTCAAGAACTGTATTTATTGTTTATGTTTATGTTCTTTTCTTAAAGAGAAATGGTTTCACGAAAAGTATTGACGGACTTCCGTCCGTCCATGATGCAAAACAGCTCTTCCCCACCGTTTCCTCTGAGCGAGGGATCTTCATTTTCTACTGAATTGAGCGAGGGATCTTCATTGAATTAATCAATGCCGACAAGATGGGAATTTTGATTCTCTGATTCTTGTGTCACAAAATCACACATGGTGAGTATAGTGAAATGTTTGGAACGCGTATATTGAGTATATTCAAAAGAGTTTTGTGATCCCAATAACAAAGCATTTCAGACATGTGTCTGCAAAATCACATCTAACCTACACTAAGCACAGCATGTGCTTTAAAGAAATCAGACGTAAATCTCCATTCAAAAGAGCATTCCAAGTTGTTTTGGTCTTTAATGATTAAATGTTATTGCTTCTACAACTTTTGCGATTCTCGTGAATAACAATATGCAACAGCTAGATACTCCAAGTCTCTTCCTACATTGATTTACACGGAGCTAAACTTAGAGCAGCAACAAGGATGTTGATGTGAGCAAAGTACTTTTCTCGAGTTTAGTGGCACGTGCCAGTGGCAAACATGAAAGACATATTTCATATTTCCTTCCCTGTCATATTGCCTTCCCAAAAACATTTTGCCGACTGCCATTCTTCTATTTCCGGTTGTTTCATCCACTTCATTTACTTCCAGAAATAAAGCAAGATTGCAGCAGAAAACACAATGGCAGTGAGCAATAACTTCTACACGGTCTTGAAGGAATTCTGTCCGACAGTTCAATCCTTAGATAGAATACATTTCAATTAACAATATACAAATCGATAATATTGCCATTGTTGCAAAAGCAACAGTCGAAATGTAATTAAAAGCAATTAATCCGTAGTTCAATATGTTTACGTTTTATCAAGGCTAAGGAAGGAAATAAAATGTATGTTTACATGACTCATTTCTAATTTCAATTAAATTCAAGTACCAAGTCACCAGCTATCACATAGCTCCAAAGATGACCAGATCATTGATTGTAACATCCGTCGAGTAAAACAGCATCAAAGCCTGTGATGTGTGGAGGCAAAGCAAAAAATAAACGCTAACTTCCGGACGTTTGTTGCTGGCTAACTCAAGCTGCAACAAAATATCCTATTATATTGCAGTGCACAACCGAACATTTTTTAGCAGAATACGAAATTCATTACGATGGGGGAGACTGACTTCAGGCACACTTCGTAGCTATTCGTATAATATTGAAAATTAGTAAGGGGTTTGCGGGGAATAAAAATGTGTAACTTATTAATCATGCCATGACTGTTGTCTTTTAGATGGCTTAATAAGGACGATAATTTGGTTCAAGAATGTTCAGGGTGTCATCTTTGTTGATTGATTGATTGATTTTTTCGTGTTTCCGGGCGCGTCAACGGCTTCGGTCATTAGTCCCGTTAGTGTAGTGCATGTTGTTGTTTTTCGGGAGGTGGCGGTGATCTTCCCCCGCTGGATGGCGAGATCCGGCACCGACCTACCGTCCGCTAGTGGGGTTTCCCCCTAACCAGGACTCTCCCACCAGCGGGGCACCGCCCCAGCCGGGACAAGCTCTAAACTCCCGACCGGTCTCCCGGAATATTTGGTAGTGTAGTGCATGTTAGTGTAAGTGTGTGTAAGGGGAGAGGATAGGACAAGGAAGAGGAACGGCAGATCGCGCGCGGTCCGTGGCCCGTTTGGTAGGGTACTGCTCCGGCATTCGCCTGGTGTTGATCGAAGAAACCACGGAAAACTACCGATCAGAGCAGCCGGCCGCTATAATTCTCCTCCAGACAGCGACTGAATTCGATCTAGCTAAAAAGCTAGTGTAGAAATTCCTGCCGCCATCAGGACTCGAACCTAGGACCTCCCGGTCAGAGGCGCTGCAGTGAGGTATCATCTTCTCACAGTTAGTCATTATTAATACTCTCTGTTTGTGTAGTGTTTATGAATAGTATTATAAACACAGTTTTGCGCAATTTTTACACTACAAATTGCAACAGTGGTAATTATGAATATCGAGAAGATTAAAAATAAAAAAATTAAATTACTGAAAAAAACTACTTTTTCGAATAAAAATATACTGGGAGATAAATAATATTAATTTTAATTAAAATTAATTAAAAAAGTATATAAAAAAATTGCCAATTCAAAAGTTTTAATTCGAATATTTTTTATTTTAAATGAATAATTTTAACCGAATTAAATATTCGCACAGAAAAAAGTTTTTTCCTTTATTCCCAAAGCCATTCTGCTTTGAATAATTTCCGAGTTGTAATTAACAGTTTCTCACAACTTCCTAAAACGTGTCAACCCTAATTCTGAGGAATGTGTGAAAATATTTGGACGAAACAAGTATGTCTACTTTTAAAACAATTTTAATCGACAGAACTGCTGCAGTAATCTCGAACCAGATCTACAGTTATAAATATTGTTCATAATATTACCAAGAGCATGTATTTCACGAATTTCACTACAAATACAAAAGAAATAGCAAGAAATTCAGCATTATTGACCTTATAAAATATATTTCTGAAGGCCATCAGATAGTTGTGTTGCTGAATAGATTAAAGTGTGTTGCAACAGATATAAATGCTGATTACGAACTCCATCAGAAAAACGCGCTGAATAAGTAAGCCACGTTCTTCCTGGGAGAAGGTCGATAAGATTTACGTAACAAATGACGACACAAGTCAACAAAACACAATGAGAGTTGCCTCAAGCCGTCGAGGAACAAGCTTGGCGACTTACTTCTTCAATATACGGATACGGAATGGATCGTATAGTTCTGAAAATGAGTACTCTGGTTTACAGTTTTCATAACATACGTAATATATTAAATATTACAACAATTTTTGTCATATTTAGAAAGAAATATAAGACATTTAATGAAATGTTCGAATTTCAAAATGAAATGATTGATGAAATAAAATTTTCGAATTTCAAAAAACAAAAAGAAGATAATTAATTTGACTTAGTATTTCTTTTCATGATTAATCTTTTCATTGCAAGGGACCTGGTTACTTTCACTTAAGTACTGATTTATACACAAAAACATATACTATAGTCTCCCGCCCGTAACCATGCCGCGGCAGGATCTCAAGACACACCCCACCTCTCCCGTTCTCGCTTTCATTCCAGATCCGTGCCCTCTTCTGCCACCTTCGCTCCCCACATCTATCGCTCCCATATCCCTCCCACCGGGAGAGGGGGCTCAGGGCATCAGCTGCAGTGCCTCTGACAAGAAGGTCCTACGTTCGAGTCCCGACAGTGGCAGGATTTTTCGACACTAGCAAGTCAGCTAGGTCGAATTCAGCCGCTGAGTGGAGGAGAAGTCTAGCGGCCGGCTACTCTGATCGGAGTTTTCCGTGGTTTCTCCGATCAACACCAGGCGAATGCTGGAGCAGTACCCTAACAAACGGACTACGGACTGAGGGCGCTCTTTCCTTCCTCTTCCTTGTTCTATACTTACCCTTTACTTACACTCACTTACACTGGCTTGCACTGCACTACCACAAAAGCCGGGAGGCCGGTCGGGAGCTTAGAACTTGTTCCTATTAGGGCAGTGCCATACTGGTAGGAGATACATAGTTGGGAAACCCCGCTAGCCGACGGTAAGTCGGCGCCGGATCTCACCATCAGCGGGGGAAGATCACCGCCACTTCCCGAGAGAAAAGCATGCACTGCACTAACGGGACTAATGAAGTTATCAGTTGACGCGTTCAGAATCATCAATCAATAAAAAAAATCGACTTCTTTTTCCGTCGTCTCTCCGCTCCCACCTTCACTCTATGCGCGCCTTCGCTCACGTCTAACTTCACGGACCCGCTTTTACCTCCGTCTCTGTCCTCGTCTTCACTCTGCTCCCACGTCTCCACTTCCACCATCTCTCTGCTCTCGCCTCTTTTTTCTCCGTCGTTTTCAAAATCAGCCCGGACGACGTTCGCTAATAATTGTGAAGTATTCAAAATAAGGGGCATCACCAAGTATCAATAAATTTGTATATACTAAACTTAAGAATTTTCAAGTGACACAATACCATCAACTTTGGCAAGGTCTAAAATGCCTAATCACTGAAAGATGTTCCAAAAAACATAGCACACTTACAGTTCAAGGAAAATAAATTAAAAAAAAACAGAGCACAATCCAGGTCGCTATACGCAGGAACAATTACAATACCCTGCCACCTCATTACAGCAACTCGACTGTCTGCTGCGTTGCTCGCGGCGTCGTACATACCACTGGTGACATGGTGTCCAAACTCGCGCAATGGCTCGCCGTTCCAGCCTCCGTTTCCTAGGGAACTGGCTCGCCCAAAGGTCCGCAGCCATTTAAAAGTCCCGCATGCATAACACATTGCGAGGGACGAGACATCGATGTCGATGTCTTTAACGTCGTGAATTTGAAGTGGATATTTTTAACAGCGTTTTTTTATAACTTGATAGTGTTACGTTTTTGATGTTTTAAATTTTGAATGAAAAATACCATAATAATAAGTATAATCTGTCATAATTTCACATATGAGTTAATTGAACTTTCTTTAACTGAATTAATTGAACTTTCTTTAAAGCGACCAAGGTGGAAGGATTTTAAAACGAGGAAGAGTCTAAATTCCCAAGGAGTCTCCCTTTCGAATAAAAAAGAGACATTTTCCCTTGGTTCATCAGGATTTTTGATATAGGTGTTTATTCGCCCGTAAGAACCGATGCTAATTGTTTGTATTTGTACAGCCCTGCTTTTTGGAATATGAATGCTGAAATATATTTTTTCCCAGAGAACAAAATTAGCCTTAAATTTAGGGTAGGGTTTTCCATTTTTGTTTTACTTTTTTTATTTTTGGGTTTTATTCGAATATAAGTACAAATGTTAATTGCTCTATTTGTACAGACTTGAATTTTGGAATATAAATTTCGAAATAATTCTTTTTCCTAGAGCTTCAAATTAGCCTTAAATTTTGGATAGCGTTTCATATTTTTGAATTGATTTTGAGATGGATTTTCTGAGTGGGCGCCTATGATTTTGGGAAATCCAAAAGAGCCTACAATTCGGGAATAGAGCACTTAATACCCAAAATTAGCCTAAAATTTTGGATATACTTTGACATTGGTTTTTTTTTTTTTTTTTTGATATATACTTTTATTTTTATATTATTCAATTGATAATACATTAATTTTTAAAATCATTGTCTTTTACCACGTTTTGGACGTTAAAACGTTATTGTAGATTAATATTCACGGGCACTATCAAATTAAACTTCCTCGCCCTCCTCGCGGGATACTAAACCAGTTTTAGAAACATCTCACATGGATAGTGTTTCGGCCCAAAAATGCCATTGAATTTAATGTAGATTAAATTATTGTACATGAAACTTAATGTAACCTTGTACATTGAAAGAGTTCAATAATTGTGCACATTAAATTTAATGCACAAGTTAAAACCAGAGTAGATTTAATGCAGAGGTTTTCCCGTTTCCCCTGTTATGATTCATTCATTTATTTTCATTTATTTTATGTCAAAAAAACAGTTGAAACTGCGTATGACGTGCTATGGGGAAAAGTGAATTGTGTGCACATTTTCAAAATTCTGTGATCCCTACACTAAGTTATTTACTACATGAATTTTGAAAAAAAACTCTCATGTAATAAATTCTATTTTCAATGATAAAAAAGCAATAAATTTTCGGCTCTTATCCATGATGTCCTTCGTCAAGGAATAATACTTCCTGCCGCAACAACATGGAAACAATAATTTGAATAACTATATTTCCCAATGAATTCTAGAAGACGTGCACAGATAATGAAGTTATATTTATGTCCAGAAGCAACACATGGGGCCATCTCAGCATTTGCTCATCGGATCAGGGAAACTGGACAAAAAACCAGATAGAGATGGGAGTCATTGTCCCGGAGGCTGTAGTACAATACTTGTTACAGGTTGTTTATACACATTTATACAGTCCAAATGGTAAATAGTGCATTATGTATCAGTGTTAAAATTAATATTACTTTTCTTGTGATACTCAGTATAGTCTCTAATTGTATAGAAACAGTTATGCAGCAGAAACATTTCACTTTGGATTAAAATTTTTCTATTGCATTTAATCGTTTAATGTCATCTGGCAAAGTGTTATAAAATAATGTACATGTATTGTATACGAATTTTGTGTAATGAGCTGTTGATACTGTCACCTGATGAATAAGATTTCTACGTCGAGTGTTATACTAATAGACTTCGGCATTTTCTGAAAATATATTCCCGCCCTTAAGCAAGTCATTGTTGACAGAAACCACTGATTTGTAAATAAAAAACAAATAAGGTACTGGTAAAATTCCTAGATTAATGAAGAGAGGCTTACAAGAATCACGTGAGTGGAATTGGTTATTATTCGTACAATTCGTTTTGGTAATCTAAAAGTCTGGGAGCTATAAGATGTATTTCCCCAGAATATTATGCCATATCTCAGGCGGGAATGAACATACGCGAAATATACACAACGAGCAGTATGAAGGCTGACTGAATTTGCAAGAATTCTGAACGCGTAGCATAATGAACTGAATTGTGTGTTCAATTCATTTAAATGGACGTTCCATTTAAGGTTTTAATGAAATGAGAGACCTAAAAATTGTGTTGCCTTAACATCAGTCAATGGTACACCGTTCATTGTCAATGGAGCACAGAATTGTTTATTCGAAATGGAAAACTGCATTAAAACCGTTTTCTTTTCGTTTACTATTAATTTGTTACTTCGGAACCAATTTGAAACATCTGATATTGTACTATTTACGGTTTCTTTATTGCAAAGGATGTTCGTATCATCTGCAAAGAGAATCGTTCTTCCGTTTCGAATCGTCGAGGGCATATCGTTTACGTAAAGTAGGAACAGAATAGGGCCTAAAATCGATCCTTGAGGAACTCCACGTGCAATGGGCAAAGAGTCGGAAAGGTGCGTGCGTAATGTTCCATCAATCCAGTGAGGCATTTCCACTCTCTGAGATCACTGTTTAAGGTACGAACATAACCAATCTAGAGCAATACCACGGATTCCATATGAATGTAATTTTGAAAGTAAAATGTCATGATCAATGTCGTCAAAAGCTTTTGAGAGATCTAAAAATAATCCAATAGGTGCCTCGTTTTGATCCAATGATGAGGCGACATCTTAAAGAAAAGAAAATATAGTTGTTTCCGTTGATTTTGATTATCTAAATCCATGTTGGCAATCAGAAAGCGTGTCATGTTTACTGAGAAAGGTTTCCATTCGTACGTAAAAAAAACTCTCTAATATTTTTGAAAAAACTGATAGAAGAGAAATGGACCGATAATTTTGAATTTCAGTTTTGTTGTCTTTTTTGAAGAGCGGCTTAATTTTAGCTGTTTTGAAAATATCTGGAAACGTTCCAGTGCGTAAGGATGCATTAAATATGTGTGTTAACGGGTGTATAATGATATACGCACAGGTCTTTAACAAAGAATCCGGGAATTCATCTACACCGGAGGAATATTTATTTTTTAGTTTACCGATTATTTTGAGAATTTCATTTCATCATTTCATTTCAATAAGTTTCGGAAACGAACATCGTGCCTAAAATTTTGGGTGAACTGTCTAGTATTGAATTTTGTGGCTGAAGACCCTTAGTGAGATCAGCAGCAATTCTCGAAAAGTATTGGTTAAAGAGACTAGCCACTGTTGCCGGATCGTTCACATTTATATCGTTGTATTTTAAAACAACATTCTCTACAAGTTTTCTCGTTGACTTGGTCGTACTTTTTATTTATTCCACATTGCTTTCGTTTTGTTAGGTGAGTTCAAAATATCCTGATCGTTCTTCATGATTTTAGCCTGCCTTATTGCTTTTCTTAACAATGATTTGTATTTTTTAAAGTAGATGAGGAAATCTTGAGATACGTCATGACGTTTAGAAATGAAAGAAAGAATTCGCTTGTTTTTACAAGATGTCCTAATCCCTTGTGTTATCCAAGAATTGCTTTTCCGTGAAGTATTTAATTTTCTTTTTTGAAGAGGAAAGCAAGTGTTTAAAATGGAATGAAAGAGTTGAAAAAAGGAATTATATTTGTCGTTTGTATCAACAGTATTATAAAACACTTCCCATTACTCCTGCATCAAGTAATCAATGAATAATTTAATTTTACTTTTAGTAAACAATCTAGTCATACGTGTATTATTTATTGTGTGAGTGTTCGCATTTCTTATAATGGTAGGAATCTGCGCATCGTGGTCAATGTATCCTACATCTTTTGTTTCAACTTCATATTCATATCTTATATTCATAATCGCCAGTCCATGAAGATTATTCATTCATTCCTTACAGATATGACCATAAAGTAGGTTTTGACTTTTGCATTCTAATATACATGTGTACATTAAATGTAATGTACGTTCATGATAATTATTTTAATGGAAATTTCATTAAAGTAATGCGGCAATTTCTACAAGTATGGATGTTTGAATATTTTGTACACAGATATAAAATTTGAGTTCGAGAAAAAATTTCATTATTCTAGGAAATCTTCCCTTTTTCTACGCGGCACTCCTCCAATATTCTATCTTTCTTTTTTTTAATTTGTCGCGTCTAAACCTTGACGCAACGCGTCTCCAAGCTCCTTAAGGGGCGTTGAGCGCTTTGCACTGGGGAGCGCTTTGCACTGCCAAACTATCCTCTTCTCCAACAAAAAATCCCCATCCCTCACCATAAACCAAATTCCTATCCCTTGGCAATCCCATGTAAAATACCTCGGTGTCACCTTCTCCCGAAAACTCCTATGGTCCCTCCATATCCAACACACCATCACCAAATGCAATAGAATCATTAATGCCCTCTATCCCCTCCTCTCAAACCAAAACCTAACCCCCAAAAAGCGAATCCTTATCTACTTCTCCTATATCCGATCCATCCTGACATATGCCCATCCCACATGGATTGCACATCCCCCACCACCTATCCTGTACCACCCGAACAGAGAACAGGGTCCTTCGCCTCTTTTCCGTCCTCCCATGTACACCCGTTTCAACGACATCCGCTCCAACCATGACATCCCTCACATCCTTACCCACATCCACAACTCCGCAATCTCCACAATACAAAACTTCACCACCAACCCAACCTTCAACCCCTAATAACCCCACACCTCCATATTCTCTCCAATCCTCCCGCATCCCAAAAAACATCCCCTCGATATCTCCAACTCCCACCCCCTACACCGAGCTGCAGTAGGCAAAGACAAACACGAGACAACAGACGGGCCATTGACAGAGACAGCAAAACCGACCAATGCGACGCCTCAACCCCTGCCCAAACCATACCTCCAATCCGCTCACCCTCTGTTTTCTAAAAAAAAATAAAAAATAAATAAAATAAAAGAATAAAAAATAAATAATTTAAAAAATAAAAAAATAAATTAAAAAATTTAAAAAAATTAAAAAGTAAAAAAAATATATATATATATATATATATATATATATATATATATATATATATATATATTCTCCCCATCCCTATCCTTTCCCTATCCCTATTCCTACATGTATCCCAACACCCAAAAACCCCAACCACATAACCAACCCTACATTATCCCCATCCTGCCTCCCAATCCCCGTCTCTGTAGGGGGAGTGGAGGTGGCAACAGCAGCAGAGGAAGAACCCCGTCATCGCAGATGAAGAACACCAGCTGAAGAACCCCGTCAGGGGTAGGCAGCTGACCACCGATCACATCAGGGAGCGACTGGGGAGTAATCCTCCATTAATGTGCTTTTTATTTTTGGAGTAAACCTCCGTTAATTACTATATTTGTTAAGTCTTGTCACGTCGCAGTCAGTCAGTGCCTTTTATCACTTCGGTCAGCGGCTCGACGCCGTTAGATCCCGGGGTTCCTGGCCGGTCACCCAACCACGAACCCGCGAGTCTCGAATTCGCTTAACCTTCGTGACTTCACGGAGCGTAGTAAACGAATTCGGCTAGCGCCGCCGGCTTTTCAAAATCATTATTCGTCTCATTCCCATAATTCTCGTTCACTTATAAATTCCTTGATCACATGTGTTCTGTGATGAGTGAATTGAAATAAATAATAAAAGGCCCCTTTTCCTCAGTATTACAAAAAGTTTATTTCTATTTAGCCATTATAGTATGTTCCGTCAAGGGTAATTGGCCTTGGCGCCGCTAGATCCCGAGGTTCTTAGTCCGTCATCCAACCAGGAACAATCGATGGCTCGAATTCACTTAACCTTCGTGACTTCCCGTGGTTAACGAATTCAGCTAGCGACGCCGGTTTCGCGGTCGTAGCCTTTTAGAAGAACCTTCTTAGCATTCGCTTGGATGACCGAGAGATAACAAAAAAACCCCCGTCAGGATGGCTGACATCGGCATTAAACCCGGGCCTCGCGAATATGAAGTCAATGCCTTGTGCTGAGAGCCACTTCGCTCGGTACATGTATACACAGAATGTCCAGGGAAGAAACAAACTCTTCAGTCAATTTTAAGCATATTTTGTCTAATAAACTCGTTTGAGGCTTCGAATGGCTGAGTCGCAATAATCACTCAAAAGTTGGTTGGAAAAAAATACATTTCAGACACATATAAACACTCCAAAACATGTAAATTGTTTATTATTTACAAAAGAAATTAATATACTTGTTCACAAAGAAATCTGACACAAGTAATAACCACCCATTTTATACAATTGAATTGTTTGTTTTTTTATTTCTGCGTTAATTTTTCTATGTAAACAAATATATTCATTTCTTTTGTAAATAATAAACATTTATTTTTTAAATAATTTTAATACTAAACATGTAAATAATTTTTAAGTAAAGAAAAATTTACATGCTTTTGTAGTGATTATATGTGGCTGAAATGTAAATTTGGTATTGAAAGTATTTTTTTAAACCAACTTTTGAGTGCTTATTACGGCTCAGACATTCAACATCTCGAAAGAATTTATTAGACAAAATATGCTTAAAATTGACTTAAGGGCCTATTTTCAAAGTTTCCCTGTTTCTCGCCTGGACACCCAGTGTAGGTTGCTTAAAACAAGTCCCCAAATTGCCCTGTGTTCCTTTCACCCAGTGCTCTGACCAAAGCGGGCGTGGCGCGTGCGCAGCATGCCGCGGCGCGGCGATGGCGACGCTGGGCCCTCCGCTCGACTACTCCTTCCGCAACCTGAGCTCCGTGGAGGAGCTGCAGCGCCGCGGCCCGCGCAGGGGAGTGCGGCGCTACCGGCGCTCGCCCGGCGGCCTCTACCGCTGCGTGGCGCTGCGCCTCAACAACAACCAGCTCGCCTCCGTGCGCGGCCTCCACCACGCGGCCTTCCAGGTGAATGCCGACGCTGCGTAAACGTCTACCCCACCTATTGACTCACCCGTGACTCTCTCTCAAAAGCTTTTGAGAGATCTAAAAATAATCCAATAGGTGCCTCGTTTTGATCCAATGATGAGGCGATATCTTTAAGAAAATAAAATATAGTTGTTTCCGTTGATTTTGATTTTCTAAATCCATGTTGGCAATCTGAATGCGCGTCATGTTTACTGAGAAAGGTTTCCATTCGTACGTAAAAAAGTCTCTCTAATATTTTTGAAAAACTGATAGAAGTGCAAAGCACTTTATGCAAAATACTTTATGCCTGTAAAAGAATAAACCGAAGACTTATTATGCGAGAATGTTATGACAACGACCTCGAAATTTCGCATTTTAATATAACGTTTAATTAACTAGTTGCTTATAAAATTTTAAGTAACCAGAGCCAACGACGTCACCACTGAGAGCTATTCCAGCAGGTTCATTTCTCTGAACCTGTCTTGACTACATGGAGGAAAGATAAACGCAACGACCATGACTGGATTCTATTTCGAGGAAGAAAGGGCGTGAATGAGAGATTTGTAATTCCTTGGCCCTGGGGGTGAGAACGGGAAGAGAAAGGAAGGAAGAATCGCGCCTGGTGTTCTCTTGGACATACGCCTAGAAATGATCTAAAGAAATCGAGGAAACGATCGGAGAAGACGTTCAAGCGTTTTAAAACCAATTTCGTATTCAGTGTTCTTGCAGTTTCTTAGCTTTTTGTCTCTTTTTGCCTCCCTACTGCTTCACTTTGGGATGTCACAGCTAATAGGGATGCAACTTTGATAAGAACAACATCGATGTGCAAGTTAAAACATCGATGCCAAAAAACCGGCCTTGATGGAATAGTGGTTATCATGTCGTGCTATTGATCCAAATTCGCAAGTTCAAAGTCGGGGGGATTTTTGAGATGCCAAGAATCGATGACATGCATTAGGACGCTTATCGACGTGTAAAACAGATCCCAAAAGAATGGCACTTGGCCGCTCCTGCAAATTTTAATCCTCTAGCAATTTTGCGCCAATCAGAGTGTCGATTTGAATTACCGGATAAGATTCGGATATTGTATGAAGCGTTAGTGCGGCAATTTTTAAGTTTGGTTTGAATACCAGATAGCGGAATCTGGTATTCAAATCAAACGTCAAAATTGGCGCACTAGTGCCCCTAGGGAAAGTATTGACAAACTATCCTAGGTATACTTGCCCAGGACAAGTCTCACAAGAAGGCGCTAGGGGCTTCTGGAGACTAACCTAAGCACAAACAAGTGTATGGCAGTAAAAGAAGAAAATATGCCAGTAATAATAGTAATAAAATCATCGATATTATTAAAATCGATGTTTTGAAAAGTGGTTCGGAAACATCTGTTAAATGTGCTGGCGCAGTGTGTATGTGGAATTTAATCTGACATTAGCCGTGTTAATTAACATATTTATGTGTAACGTGGGATTTATGTTATATATCAACATAACATTATACTCGTATAACAATATAATTTACAAACTAATCTGATAACATATTAAGAACAATTAACAACATATCAGATAGAATTTTACAAAACGGAAGACTTAAATCAACAAAAACTTTTTACGCTTATTGACGTCACTGTGAAAAAAATGTTCAATTTACTGCGTTGTGAAAATTAATGCAGATTTTGTTGTTAATATAATACTTTATATTATCAAAATATTCAAAATCATCGATGTTTTGAAAACATGGACATCGCATTCCTACCAGCCAATTGTAAAAATCTACACAAATTATATACAGGCCATGGCGCTTTCGCGTGACGTCACACGTAGAAAGCCCAGGAAACTCGGTAGAGGGCTCCGACACTGCCAACTGCAACGAAACTATTCAACGAAAAATTTTAACTTATAAAAGTTATCGTAAGTCGTAGAAAAAGTACCGTATGAAACTCGATGTAATGGGTATTAATTCACTCGTGCGAAGTTTACGATACTCGCTCGTATCGTAATATCACACTCGTGTATTAACCCATCATTACATCATCGATTCATAATATACTATTGTGTTGAAAACGCTAATTCTTGGGAGCTGTGGCTCTCGTGTATCACGTGTAATATCACACTCGTGTATTAACCCATCATTACATCATCGATTCATAATATACTATTGTGTTGAAAACGCTAATTCTTGGGAGCTGTGGCTCTCGACTAAGGTTTTTGTGCGCATTCTCTTTGTCCTAGTGCTTAGTGTGTCAATTTCTTGTTGTGTTTTATGACTTATGGATTTTAAGTCACTTTTATGTTGTGAAAGGAAAGTCAATTCTTCTCTTCACCAATTGTTATTGTGTTTCAAAAAATGTTCCTTATGTCTTCGCTTGCGTTCGAATGACGTACAATATTACTAATAAGAAAATTGATATTACTGGTAATAATCTCTTCTTAAATATTTGGTATTCTTGATAAAACGAAATCTATAATAAGCTACCTCACACGTGTTTTATTTGACAAAGAAACAAGACTTTCACGAGAAAGAATTTCATACAATTGAAGTCTCGTCACTCCCAGCGGCGCACCTACCGAGAGAGAAAATTAAATAATGCAGCCTCTGCAGGGCTCCGCACAATGAAATTAGTGTCAATGTAAAGGTAGATAAATACTTAACATTATATAAAATATCTGTCATGTTACAAAGTGTAACAGTTTTGTTCTACTCAAATCAATTCCGTATAAAAGTTATAAACCTTCATTTCTCCCCTAATCTTTCAGAAAATCGATTCTGTTTATAAAAAGTTAAATTCACTGAAAAATTAGTGAATAACTTACCTGAGGAACTTGATGTCATGTTGGCACAAAAATGTTCACAATAATATACTATAGATGCGTGTAAGTACACTTAAAACACGATCATCCGATCGACGTCCACGCTCGCCTGAACGCGTTCCAAAATATACGCTGGGTTTCATTAAGTGTTATCGCTCTACATTTCACAGAATATCGTCTATTCATACTTTTTTCGTACAATTCAAGCTTCTGTTCACAATCCTGAATCGATACATTGATTTTTTAACAACTTTGGTTTCAAGGCAAATGTCCCCGTAAATGAGCAAAATAGACCACTTCTAAGCGTGACATCACACAAAGATGGCCTCCAGCGCCACGGCCTGAATGTAGGTCGTGTTGGTAAAAATGTTCACACATGATCTTAGTATTTGATTGCTGCTTCATGAAGTCATAATGCCAAGCTTTTCTAATGCGAGTGTATGTGACTCCACTTTGAGGGTGCGTGAAAAATTCTGTTTCTTGAGCTAGGTCTGTTTCAATTTCTGTGGTGTTTGGATATTAATTTCGTGATTATTTATATTATTCCTGACTGCTATTAGTATCCCGCCTCCTTTATATTCAATCTTGTAATTTCTGTAAAGTTTGTATTCCGGTACGTGAAATTTGTTTCAATTGTTTAGGTGTGTCTCAGTTATGCATGCAATATCTATGCTTTATGTGTGTAAATATGGTGTCAGTTCTATTTTTTGGATGTAATGCCGTTTTCATTCCAATTTGTGAATGTTATATTTCTAAAGGTTTGTGTCGACAGTATTGTTATTAAAAAAGTGTTACTGTTTCTAAATTTATTGATTGGTGTGGGTTAATGAAGTTAATTGGTTATGGAATTAATTATTTTATTTAAAAGAGGATTAATATTATTATTTTGTTGGTTTTGTGTGTGGGGTTGCTCCATGATCTGTTATTGTTGATGGAACTTGATTGATTTACAGGGTTTTGTTCCTAGTAAAGTTTCGGATTGGTTGGGTAAATGATAGTGACAGGAATTGTTCATGTTGTTGGTTGCTAAAGGATGGGGATGGATTGTGTTCTTTGGGATGGGTATCTTGTGCTATGGGGTGGGGTGATTTTCTTTTCAACGATTTCCTTAATAGTATTAACAGTTCTCATTTTTTACATCTGCGCGGTGATTGCCCCTGCAGAGATGCAGGTAGGGCTTGCTTTACTTTGGGGACAAGTTATCATATAGTGATTACCAGAACGTATTGCACAAATAATTTTTTTTGGGTTGCAGTTGTTTCTAGAATGTTCAAAGTTCAAACATCTATAACACTGTACTGGCTCGTTTGGTCTTTCTCTTCTTTCGAGGGTGACTTTGAGGTTGCAAATTTGATTTATGTTGAGAATTGTTTCCAGTGGTTCTTTACCGTTGAACGCGGCCGCTATTTCAGAATTGGGATGGCTGTCCTTCTGGAGACGTGTGATTTTAACAATGGATGGAGATCTTTGTTTTAAATCTTGCATGATTTCACTCTCAGTTAAAGAGAGGTGACCATATTTGAATACTACCAAAAAATTTTTGTTTGCTAGGTCTTTGAAGGAGTGGAATCTTCAATTAGTGTTTATTAAATATTTTATGATTTTGCGAAAATATTCAGCAGTGCCGGGATTTATTTTCACTTTGTTATTATTATTTTTTTTTGCTCTTCTATGAAGTTTTTAGATACATTATTTTTAATTTCAATACGAAAGAGTTGATATTTGTTATCTCGGAAATGAAAATTGGGGGTATTTTGGAGGTTATAACAGACTGTGAAGATTGATCAAAATGTAGATATTTGAAACGGTTATCTGGGGGAGGAGAATCGGTTTCCTTGGAGGTTAATTCTGAAAATCTCTTGCCTTTTGGGACATTGTAAGAGGATTGCAAGTCTGAGGCCTCATTTTCGTTATTGAAGTTTTGGGCTACGTAGTCAATGGGAACTTTGGAACCGCCGGTGGGTGGTACACTGTTTAACACTGTTATATTACTTTTGTCATTATCACCGACACTGGCACTTGTACTGTTTTTTTCTCTTAACGCTGTTGGTAGTGTCCTCGCTTATTGACCTTTTCCTTTGGTGGATGTTGGCGTCCCCCTGATGCTGGCTGCCTAAGGTTAGAAGTATTGTACCTATTGATCTTGATATCATGAAGTTTCTGATGTAGATGATTTCATGGCTGTATCCTCGTATGTAGCACTTTCACTGTGTGAGGTAGGTAAATTGATGAAGTTGCTTTGCGGAATACTGCTGGTGTTGTGCAGCACGTAAAGAGAGCTAAATACGTTGCATGTTGACGAATTCGCATCGAATGTCATTGGTGAAAGTTATTCTATGCACTGGATTAACAGTGAATTTTCACTATTTGGTGTTCTTAATACTAGAAGCACTATAAATAGAAACTGGTGGGTCGATATCGGGCGGGCCCGTACTGACGCTACTGTTCCGACTTTTACGAGCGCTCTGCGATATGAACGGTTCGGTGGTCGGCACTGGAAGGGCCCTTGCGTATTTTTTAGTCTTTTTTCGTACCCCATACCTCTTTCATTCATCGGATTCGGGGAGTTTAGATACTACTGTTCTCTTATTTTTATTATATGTCAAGTCAAAAAGGTCAAACAAGTATCTCAACATATTCAGGTTGAAATCTCAAAATTCGATTTTCCGCAGCTATACGGAACTTTCTCTATATTCGAATATACTCCGTATACGTACGTATACGAAAAAGTAAAATGACAGAGTATTGGAAGAAAGGGACAGGAAAGTGAAGAAAGCTTTTACCATAAGCAGAAATAAATATATAAGTGTCTCAGAGTAAATGTTATAAACTTACAGGGCATGTAGAGGAATCGAAGATGATCAATTTATGTGATAGTCGGGGCTGGCGAAGGTGCTCTTCACCTCTCCCCTGAGAAGTGGTAAGTATCGCGAGAGGCCCAGGGAGTCTCTTAGACGCCGAAGACAATAGAAAACTAACTACTTCGAGAAAATCTGTACCATTTTGTTGCATTACTACTTTTTAGATCTTGGTTGACCCACTCTCCCTGATATTTGAAATCTTTGACTCTTTCGACCTTATTTGTAGGTAAAAGTTATGCTGGTGCTGATGTATAATTGCCATTAATACTACTTTCTCGTACAATAACTGAAGGCCTGCTTGATGGTTATGAATTGGAGGATTTCCATTTGCACTATTATTGATATTTCACTATTAGTGATTCTAAGAAGTCATTTAAAAAGGCTACATCATCCACAAAGGATAAGCAATTTAATTAAGGCCCATGACAGTCTTTTGGAGAAGTCAGTTTATTTTCTCAAAAGTAACACTATTAACTCTCATTTAGTTCAACAAAGCAAATGAATTATCCATTAAAATGAAAGAAAACGTCAGTCAGATTTCAATTGTTATTTGAGAGTAAAATTAAATTGTTTGAATTGAAAGTATCATGATTACTTAGGAGTGCAATAATTGCATCAACTTCCTACGTTCAGATTAGGAGAGTTAACAAAAAATCACTTGTCCTTTAAAAGAGTTGCTCGCCGTTAGCGAGTATTGTTAAGTAATAGAAACTTGTTAATTTATTTCCCATTATTGCTTTTTACAAGAAATAATGGAATGATTAAAAAAATCTTAACACAAAACGCAAACAAGGAAAGAATTCGTTATTCATACATATTTGTGCTTCTTGGCAAAATGTTTATAAAGGCCAGAATTTGAACAGAAAATAAACTGAAATAGTATAAGTAGAAAAGAATGTAAACATTACACACATCTCAGCTCATTGTTTGATAGAATAAATCTGACAAACATATTTTCGTATGAAGCTACCGTTCCCCGTCTCGTGCTGCTTCAGCTTACGCATGTACACTCCTTTCTGGATTTGGGGAAAAATGGGAGCAGCGACAGGGGAAGTTGCCCCCGCTCGGAGGAGCACAGGGCTTCCCAGGTTCGTCCGGCCGCAGTTTGACACGCCTGGTTGAGCATTAGAACTAACTACGTCAGCGATCACAATGCTGCAGACCAACATTGCATAACACAATACGTGGTAGGTTTTACTGTGGTAAACGTTCCGAGCTTTCCGTGTTTATCAGAATGCACAGTTGTAGAAAATTACGTCTGGCTCTACGCAACATTAGGCCACGATATCCAATGACCTTATTTGGAAGACCATCTCTGCCTAGTGTCAACTAAAAGAATGTAGAAAACAGTTACATAGTTGAATTTGTTTCAAACATATTTGTGAAAAACGTTTGAGCTAAAAATTCATTTTTCTTCTGCTAAATATCACAAAGTCGTGAATTCTCAAAATCTTGTAGCAGAGCTTACATAACGCCAAAAAAACTGTTTATGACCGCTTCGCTCATGCATTTTCAATCGGCTGAGACGGCTCAGGGCAACACATGTCACTGCAGTATTTCGAACCGAGGGTACTAAGGTCCGAGTCCCGACAGTAGCGAATTTTCGGCACTAGTCAAATGGCTAGATCGAATTCAGTCGCTATCTAAAGGATAATTATATCGGTCAGCTGCTCGGATCGGTACTTTTCTGTGGTTTCTCCAATAAATACCAGGAAGTACCTTAAAAACGATAAATAAGATAAATACTCGAGCAGTGCCTTAACAAACGTGCCGTGGACCGCGCGCGAATTTCTTTTTTCTTCCTTGTAACATCCGTTCCGATTACACAGCAACACACTTACATGCCCTACCATACTGCATGTGGGGAGCTTAGAGGTGACCCGAAGAAAGCGGTGCCATCCTAGTGTGGATAACTAGAGAAGGAAAATCCTGCAAGTCGATCTGTAGGTTGGCGGTGGATCTTACGTTCCAACGAGGGAAGAACATGGCTTCTCCAGAGATAAGACGCGCACTACACTGACGGCACTAATGACCATAGAAATCATTCACGCCAGGAATCGCGAAGTAATCAACTAATTAATATATCGCGTAATAATCAATCAATCAATCAATCAATCAGTGCATTTCCATGTAGGGGAAAGTCTCTCGCCTTCGGCCTGAGAGAGGGGGTTTTATGAATTATTACATGTGTTAAAAAGAAAGGGAAATTTTATTCTTTATAGGAATTCACATATCAAATTCATACAAAGAGCAACATTGAAGGAATTCTCCTAAACCTATAATAAACTATATTCACAAAAGTATTAAAAAATATAACTTATAATATTGATAACATTTACCTAGCTTCATGGCAAATTAGCTCATCGAAATTGTAAATATTTTCGTTGGCACTCTGACAATATTAAAACAACATCAAAAACTCTGTTTTAAATTTTTATTGAGTCTCTTGAAACCATGTCATTTACGGAGGAATGAAGCTTCAATTCAATATCAAATAACATGAAATAGAAACGGAAATGATATTCGGCGAAAATGAGCGTAAGCGAGAATAAGATTTAAATCTAAGTATCCTAAGCTAAACTTATTTCTCTAATAATCGAATGTCCTTCAGCATATAGTTACTTTACTTGCATGCCACGCTGTGCGTCACTTGACAATATAAATTGTCATTTCGATTTACGTCAGAACGCGAAGACGGATATTTCAATGAAGTTTCAATGTAGAGATGAGCTTAACAGCTTTTCTTCAATATCTGTTATCACAAAAACAGTTGACTCGTAATAGCTGCTATTAATAACAATTGAAAAATAACAGGTCCATGGCCAGCAATCTAACATGACCGACTGCTAAGGATTAATCAGTTGTGGCGACTGCTAAGAGTTAAAACGCAAAAGAATACCGTGGTAGCACCGTAAAGCTAGTGCAGTTACCTTACGGCGCTTGCTTGCACTACTTTCCCAAACATGTTTGGACAGAGAAGCAGCTAATATGAACGAGACGATGAACTCCCAAGGATGAATAGTAATTCATATAATATGTAGCAAATTTGTATAGAATATTACTAACATAAAAGTGATCCGGGTTCAGCTTGAAATATTTTTCAAATATGCAACTTGTGCAGAGTGAAGTGACGAGTGCAAAAAATAATGAAGTGAAACTGTTTTTGCTTACCCATAGCTAAAGTGTTAATGACAGTCGAATAGCAAGTATCATAATGGGAAGTCGTAGGCTTCCGCGGCTAGAGTCATGTAAATGATCTTGACTGTCCGCGTCGAAGGCTGTGTGGCCTACTGGCAACACAGCCTTCGACGCGGCGTCACCTGGACAGCCAAGATCATTTAATATAATGGGAATTATTTGACCGTAACTCATTTTATTTTATCGGACCTAGGGAAAGATTAGTTGATCTCACATAAGCAGCAATGGGTTGAAATAAGTTTACAAACATATTGGACGGACTTAATTTAAAGGACAAACTTCTTATTGTAGTGTATACAATAAAATATAAAAATATTGTGGCACTTGGTGTGTAACAATGACGCATTATGTATTAATGAATGTATAATTTTAACACTAGAAAATCATGATTGATTACCTGCAGTGAAGCTGTTATCCTACAAAATGGTTGCCACAAAAGCTTGTAGTAGTTCGTATTAGACCCAGTAGGTTGTAGTTCTAAGCATTTCAACTGATAACAGTCAATAACAGGATAAACGAAATAACTGTTATTTTGCGTAACCGTTACGAAACGTTAACTGTTAATAAATAACAGTTTAGCTGTTACGGGCACATCCCTAGTATTGAACTAGGGATGTGCCCGTAACAGCTAAACTGTTACGGGCTACGAGAAAATCTGCTACGAGAAAATCTGTGCCATTCTGTTGCTTTTACCTCTAGGTTTACGTTTTATACAGTTTTTAATAATAGGCAAAAGATGCAAACTATTCTTATTGACATTCAGAATATGAGCACAGATTTTCTCGTAGCAAATTTTTTCTACTTTCCTTGATGTGAACTGGCTTTAAGGTTTTGCCTCATTCTGTGGCCAGCTGCCATCTATCGTCGTCCAAAGTGCATTTTTGTCATTTTTGACAACTTTTCAGTTTCTTAAAAGTATAACAGAAATATTACTTCAAGAATATTAAAGAAGAGTAAAACCTCATCCTAAATACAAATTTTCACTGAAAAGTTTAATGGCGATTTTAAGAAAATGACGATTTAGCATTACTGTAAATGCAAAATTTGAAGCTATATTTCACAGCAATATGTTTGTACTGTTTACGAAATACATCATTTGAAGTCATTTGAAGCACATCCACTCATAAATGCAATAATGTACTGAAATCGATGGAAATGTGCATATTAACGGCGTGGATATCTTAAAAAAAACATTTTTGTATTGTTTTAAAGAAAACAAAGAATACACCAAAATGAAGTAAACTTTACATATAAAACAGTATATATTACAGATATTGAACAGTGCAGCTAGCACTATCCAATGAAAAATTAGAAGAAAAAATGGGGCCATTTTTGAGAAAATGGTGTTTCAGTGTTTCTCAAAGCACGGAATTTTGAGCTCATTTTTACAGAAAACAGTTGCGTTTTCGACATTATTTTTAGCACATGTAGTCATAAATATGATAATGTGATAAAATCGCCTTTAATGTAGGTATTACTGACTTGAGAGACAAGTAAAAAAAATACATTTTTGTAATGTTTGAAAAAGCAAAAGAAGAGAGAATATAGGTTTTTATCGGTTAGGGTTTGTTTGGAACTAACCCTGACAAAATTTAAAGAAAATACTTGAAGCCGTTTTTGAGAAAATCGTCTTTTAGTTATTTTTTAAAATTGCAAATATTGCACGCACTATTGCCCGAAAACGAATACAATTTTCAAAAAATCTACATGATCTTTATGAAAGAGCTATTTATGGCCAACCAATTTCATTTGAAAGCAAATATCCTATCTTCCATTTTGTAGTTGAAGAAGACCGAAAAAATTCAAACTTTTGGAATTATAGAAAATTTAGAGCTAACCATGAAACTCGGACCTATGCCACCTTTGTAAGTGTATTCCACTCTATCGTCACAGTTAAGTGTTGTGCAGTGAAGTGAAGTGAAGTGGAGTAAGGTTTGCGTGGTGATTTTAATGTACTATTTATTATTATTATTATTATTATTATTATTATTATTATTATTATTATTATTATTTTTAATCAACTCCTTTTTTGTAACTTTTTGTTAATGAATGTAAGTTTAATGTATGTAAGGTCAAGATATTCTGCCACCAAGTTACTACACTTAATTGCAGAATTAACAATAAATCTAATCTAATCTAATCTAATCTATCCTTACAAGAAAATTAAAGAAAAATTTGAAGCCATTTTTGAGAGAATTTTGAAAATGTCGGAAGGGCTTCATGTAAAGTACCCCCAAATTTTAAAGAATGTTTTTCAAAATCTCAAAGCTTCAACTACAGCCAGATTGTCAGGGGTTTCTTAAATTTGGAAAAAATCCTACGTATGGTTCATACGCTAGTAGTATGGTTCATACGCTACAGACGGACGGACGGACGGACGGACGGACGGACGGACGGACGGGCGGGCGGACGGACGGACGGGCGGGCGGACGACGGATGGACGATGGACGGATGGACGGATGACGATGGAGGACGGATGGACAGGACGACGATGGACGAGGGACATGACGGACGATGACGGACGACGGACAACGGACGACGATGACGGACAGAACGGACAGACACGGACAGACGATGACGGACAGACGGACAGACGGACAGGACAGACGACAGACGAGACAGACAGACGGAAGCAGACGGACAGACGGACAGACGGACAACGAACGGACAGACGGACAGACGGACAGACGGACAGACGGACAGACAAACGGACGGACGTTTTGCTTTCAATTGGTTTGTTGGAAACAGAGATTCACAAAACAGAGATTCACAAAACAGAGATTCTTGCTACACCACGTGTTACAGGATATTTTTCTTAATTTAGCAACTGGATTTATCCACTTTTTCGTTGTCAGGGCCCGGCAATGAATTTTTTCTGCCAAAATCCGCCGTTTTTCGCACAGTATTACATAACTTTGTCTATACTACGTATATTAGTCTGTATATACGTACGTATACGATAGACAATCCCAGCTTTTAACCACCGTGCTGTTATGTATGAGTCGCGCGAACACCGTTGTGTGGACACTATGACCGTCCGATTAAAATATATATTAGGAACTAACGAATAATGATAGCAATTTCGTACTTGGTAAACAACTACAAATCATTCTAATTGTTTTCCGAAAAAAATTATTATTTTTATCAGAAATGTAAAAATCCTTCATTTCCTCGAAAAATTACCTTATCTACTGGTCTGAGATACAAAACTAGTTCTTTAAGAGCACCTATTTTCTCGCATTATTTTTAACGGCGCCCCTTTAATATACTACTACATGCTTGTAAACATGCAAAAGTGTTTTCAACCAAAAAAATTATTTTCTGCACCGAGACTGACACCAACTCAGGTCCGCCGAGTAACTCGCCATTAGCCATATCACTAAGCTTCAGATGCTGAAAAAATTTGGAGAGGTGTTGAGAAAATAATTTCTTTAGAAATTGATAAATTTCAGACAAAAAATAACGCGAAATCTTCTCTTTTATAATTTTTTTTGTTTGAAAAAATATTGAACATGATCTTCTTTAAAGTGCTGTTTCTTTTACAACAGACTTTGCCTGGGACAAAAATCGCTATCTTCAATTTTGTAGTTTTACATATAAACGTATTGCAACTACAGAAAGACGGAGAGTTCGCGAAAATGGCACTATACCATATTTTTTACCGTGCTTGATACACACAAGGAGAAAATTTAAAGAAAAACTTTGGGGCATTTGGGGGGGGATGTAATTTAAAATTGCTTTTATTTCGCGAAAAATTACAGGAACACTACTCATTTTTTTTTTCGAAAAATTGGACATGACTTTATATCAAGATATTTCTTATTGAACAGATTTCATTAAGAGAAAAATCTCTCTCTTCAATATTGTAATTGTATTATGACGCCCAAAAATTTGCACTTTTGCTCATTTCGAAAAATCTGGGATTTCAACGAACATTCTCTTCAGCGTCTTTTATCCTAGAACAAAATTTAAACAAAGAATCTGGTTTCATTTTTTAGGAAAATTTTGAAATTGTTTTTGAGGTTGCATTTAAAGAACCTTCAAAATTCGTTTAGGCGATTGGGGAATATCGATTTTGGAGAAAAATCTATATTCCCCAATCGATTTTAGGCGCTAGCGTTGACCACAGACGGACTGACAGACAGACATTTTACCGTCAGTAGACCCACAAAATATGAATTCTGGCTACACCAAGTGTTAGAGGAAGTAATATACTATTTGTAGGAACAGGATTTACTCCCATTTTCCTACCGAAGCCAAGCAATGAGAGTGATTTTCTGCCGGAAATTTGCCGTTTTCCGGCACACAACTACAATACTTTCTCTTCTTACGAAGTAAGTCGAGAAATTATAAACAAACATTAAAGTACTGCCATAATAAGAAAACTAGAAACTATAAATATATTGTAAAATGTAAATGCAAGATTCGAACAATGAGAAGAATTATGTAAACTACAATAAATTGCTTATCTAATGGCATGCGACATGCTCTCTTATGACATCAGGGGTATATGAGATCCCAAGCAGCTGCGGCCACAGTTACATAGGTGAGACGGACCATTGAGGAACGCCTCCGGGAACACATTCGCGAATACAAGTACAATAATAGTTATACAAAATAAAACAATAATTTCAAGAAAAACATAAATCTTCCCCAATGTCGCCTACTTCCGACCCATCGAAATAAAAGTGAAAAATATAAACGTAGTGTATACAACCAAAACAAGTAAAGAATTGGTGAGGGGATCTCTCATAGAGCTAGTGCCAGTAGAGGCTGTGGTAAGATCGATTCTCGATACCTGATTCATTCCATATTATATGTCTTTTAGGTTTGTATTTAGCATTTACTTTTTCTCCAGATAACTTTATCTTATTTTACTTTGTTTTAGAATAGCCGCGATGAGCTTTCGCATTTGGCATTTGGCAAGCAGCAAGTGGGTTCCCTCACGCACGAAACGTTGAAATAAAATAAAACTTCCTGGTGTCGTTGAATTGCTCTCTGTGCTTTCAAATTCAATCTATATTTTTAAAGAATAAGGTATTCTACCATGGCTTCGTTTGGAGCTTCCACTTAACCAATTATATTTAATTTTCCTTTAAATGAAAGAATGTGATCCCTAGATGTGTTATTCGTTATTGTGTGAGTTGATTCACCAGCATTTACGGTGTAAATTAATTAAATAAATAATTCTTTAATAGCGCTTATCAGAAGTCACTTGTTTTCTGTCAAAGGCTGTTTCAATATCGATATAGATAGATCGATAGATGTACGTCCTCGCCCCTTGATGCGTGTATTGTTTACAATTCGTCTAGGTTGTGTTTCAGGAGCAATATTTGCATTTTGGTGGTGACTGTTTGCATCAGTGTGCTTTAATGGTGTATTTCGTAGAGAAATTCGGACAGTGAATTTTATTCGATTTTACTGAAGTAGTGAAGTAATTTCGTTTACTGTTGGGTCTTAATCTATGAAATATGTGTATTGTTCTACTGTGTAATTCCTGTGCGAGAGAAATTCTGCAAACCAGATTACTTTGTGTTACTTAAATGGAAAAGGAAGTTTGCCTTCTAGCAACATGTCAGAAGAAGTGAAAAAGTTGTTTATAGGAGATGATGGGACATTAAAAAACTTATCCGTCATTATACTTATAGTCTGCCTTCTATGTCATTCGGTGCTCATATTACATAGCCACCTGATTATGGGTCATATGTGTTCAATTGTGTAAGTGTTAATATAAAACAATTGATTTTACACTGCTTAATATCTACTTATTCTGACCATAAAGTGAATATTTGCAGAGATGAAAAAATTAGCATTCAATAAGAGAAGTTTGCTGTTCCTTCTTCACATTTAAGAATTTTCTTTATGAACATTAGTCAAGGCACAGTATTTTACATTTATCTCAGATCTCACCGTCAAATTTTGACATGTTTCCACTAGTTCATAATAAAAACCAAGGGATTTCAGAGAGTAATCTTAGTATATTTAATAATACAGCGTACCAGAAAAGTGTCTCCCCAGTGGCACCTTGCTGATGAGAGTGCTTGCAACAGAAATTTGTTGTAGCACGAGATGCAATTGAAAACGTAAATTACGTACTCAGCACAATCGTAATAGATGCTGGAAGTGTTGCCCCTTCACTTGCTTTCCAGTGATATGGTTGCTGCCAGCATAAATGCAATTTTTAATAGGAGGCCCTGATTCGGCTAGACGAGGAGAGACTTTCCTGGCGCTCTGTAATTTAGTAGCACTGACTGTGAGGTTTTATAATATTAGATCAGTCTACAATGTTGAAGTTTATGCAAATAACTGAAGAGGTGGGTTTTTTGCAAAAGAAAATGTGATGGCTTAGCCATCATCATCAGTTTTCTGCTGTCTGGGAGCCACAAACGGACTGCGCAGTCCGTTTGTGGCTCCCAGACAGCAGAAAACTGATGATGATGGCTAAGCCATCGAAAGCTGCTATTTGTAAAATAAATAATATTGTTGACAATGACAACGCCTTCAATCATTCCAATTATGTAGATGTCAACTACACCTCACCACTGAATCAATCTCTGTACTAGTACAGAGAGCCATGGAAGTGGGTACTAACCGGAGAAGCCTAAATAAAAAGGATTCCTAACTTCCACTAAACCCTAAGCAGGTTAAACCTGCAGTACTCCTAGTTCAAACCGGGAGCGGTAGCTCAGTGAATCAACTGATGTCACTGCAGCGCCTCTGACCGGGAGGTCCTAGGTTAGATGGCGGCAGGATTTTCGACACTAGCTTTTCAGCTAGGTCGAATTCAGTCGCTGCCTGGAGGAGAAGTCTAGCGGCCGGCTGCTCTGATCGGTAGTTTTCCGTGGTTTCTCCGATCAACACCAGGCGAATGCCGGAGCAGTACCCTATCAAACGGGCCACGGACCGCGCGCGATCTGTCCTTCCTCTTCCTTGTCATATCCTCTCCCGTTAACACACACACACACACACACACACTAACATGCACTACACTATCACATATTCCGGGAGACCGGTCGGGAGCTTAGAGCTTGGCCCGGCTGGGGCGGTGCCCCGCTGGTGGGAGAGTCCTGGTTACGGGGAAACCCCACTAGCCGACGGTAGGTCGGCGCCGGATCTCGCCATCCAGCGGGGGAAGATCACCGCCATCTCCCGAGAAAAAACATGCACTACACTAACGGGACTAATGACCAATGCAGTTGACGTGCCCGGAAACACGAAAAAATCAATCAATCAATCAATGCTCCTAATTCAAGGGTAAAAATTATTATTATTATTATTATTATTATTATTATTATTATTATTATTATTATTGACCTACATCGGTACGCTCTCGTCCTTCCGATCAGTAGAACTCATGCAAAAGTGCAGGTGCCGCGAGTGCGGAGGGGGGAGGAGAAGGAGGCCATGTCGAAGGCCACCGTCGCGCGACCTCGACCGAAGTCCGTCGCCCGCACGAGCGATCTGTCGACGCGACGCCGCCCCCGCCTCGCGCGACGTCCTCAGTGGCGAGCATACTGAATCGGGCTTCCGCGGCCCACACACAATCGCGCTCCTTCTCATTAAGTCTCATTCCCAGCCAGGATTTCTTGTGGCAGCACATAGCCTCGCAGTATGCCTACTGGTAGGTTTTGGCTTGACATACTCGATAACTACACGCTCGAGAAGCAGCTCACCGCCTCGCCGAAGGAACAATGTAGGGAAGAGATGCGCGCGGTCCGCAGCCTGTTGTGTATGGCCTGCACCGGCATCCACTCGGAGTTGACAGGAGGAAACCATGGACATGGCAGATCAGAGGATACAGTAATTCTCATTACGGCTTCAATGATCGAACCGCTTGGTTGATTTCAGCTCCAAGTTTCGTATCGCAGATTTCCGTCGACTCTCGTTCCTAAGACCTCCTGGTCAACGCAGCTTCAGCTGCTGCGGCTCCATCGTCAATTCACAACACGGAAATGCCTTTAATTGAGCTGTATTCCTGTCCGGATCCAGTGTTAGACGCTCTGGGTCTGACCTTATTTGCGTTCCTTTCATTTGAACTTTTTGCCGGAGTAACAATAACATGCCAAGCAACATCCCGACTATTCACATATGAAGACTTCTGAGATCGCGTGCAACATATCTCGCGACATTGTAGAGGAAGACAACCTTTGTCCGAATGAAATAGTCCTCATGCAACCTCCGAAGTATTAAATGAAGTCGCGGGTGATACTGCAGCATGTCGGGTAGCGAATCTTCTTGGGCAATCAAATTACTATTTTGTTACTCTCTCCGACAAAGGAATTTAAATCAAATATGTTTTGATATCTTCAATGCTCATAGAAATTTTTCTGGATGTTCAAGAAGGAAAGGAGACCGACATTAACGGCCATTTACTTTCTTGCAATAATCTTGGAAAAACAACTCCGGTGCTAGTTTTATGCTGCAAAATATTTGTTATCTACAAGCAAAAATTTGATTATTTTATCAAATGCTGCGATCAAGACTCTTTGCTAGTGTTTATTCACTTCTTCAATGTTAAGGATATTAGAGCATAAGAAATCCATGTAAAAAAAGTACCCTGAATTAAGCACTGTGAATATTGCCATTGGATTTTATTTAATAGACCTTTGTAAAGTTGTAAAGAACAAAACAAGATTCTTTGAATACTTTTTTATGGATTTTGCAACCATTTATTCCATTACGTCTTTACAAAATGTTTCGTTCTTAAACATTCATTTCAGGTTTTCATTGGTGCGAATGGCGACGTTCCGAACCACTGCACTCGGTGGCTCAAACTCCATGCACCCTTAGTAAATAAAATTTCTAAATAGTACCTCGAAAGGAGAATCTGCAAGGTCGATTCTTCAATTTGTTACAAAAGATTTACTTTTGATTACTTTCCTCAGAGCTACAATCCATCGTGAACATAGTTAAAGACTCTTGAATTAACAGTTTTGGCGTACATTAGTCATGGAACATCCCCTTCCAAACTATTTTCATGCTCAATAAATGTTATTGAAATCAAACTAATGTATTGCCTCCACACCTTCCGACTAATCATTATTTCTGTCTTCTTTCCTTCCACATCTGTAAGCTAAACATTCTAGCTTTCTCTTCAATCTTCATCATGTTTTGTTTAAGGCAAATTTTTATTTGTTCCAGACGTACTTTAAGTTGAAAAATTGTTGTCGATTTGGTTTAAAACGAGTTTTTACTTATAACGCAAGAGTCATCAATATTTGAAACACACCTATTTTTAAATAATGATGAATTTTAAGAATAAATAGAAAGTTGTTAATGTGTATTATCACCCGAAATATCTTCGTAATGTTGGTAAGAACATGTTGCATTTGGCAGTTAATGAATTTTCTGAATGTCGGATAAAACTGAGAAATGCAAATCGTGACTTGGGTCGCTACTGGTTTTGCATTACTCTTCCTATATACCGGACTGAGTGTTGCAAAATATTAATCTCACTTCCTGTGATAAAGACAATCAAACATGATATTCATAAACAATGTTATATTCACACGCAATCGTAATCTGCATTTAGTATCGTTGGAAACATCCTCACAAAGGATCAAGGACGATGAGGTTTCTTTAAAGACACCACGGCTGAAAGAAATTGACTACTGAGGTACATAATAATGTGCGCCAAGGTTCCAAGTACTTTTTAATTACTTCTTATGTTTGCCCGCGGACGCAGTCTTCCAAGGGTTTTACTGTTGCAGAAATATACTAATTTAATACTATTATTTACGTGACTTTTCAACGTCATAGACTAGATATTTAATTCTAAGGACAACTCTTACGTAGAGAGACACAAGAAAAAATATTTATCACCAAAATCTAATAAAATACAATCTGAATTACTTCCAAACCAATGGTAAAATTAGTTTTAATACTTCCTCGTAAATGGTCAATCAAATTTTAATTGCAGTTAAAACCGCTATTTACAATACACTCATGGATTTGCTTGTCTTCCTTAATTGCGCAGCCTCATTGTAGTGCATCAGACCGTAAGGTAATTCTGAAATATGGCATTTATTGTCCGTAGGCGGAATAAACGACTCAATCATTTTTCGAACATATACGGGTACTGATTCAACCTAGAACACGAAATAATATTTTTCATATCATATTACAGCACAATGATTTTTAATTAATTCATACTCTAATGTGAATTTGTAAAATTTCCAAATTCTAAACATGCATTTTCTACAAAAATACATGCAGACAACACATGCATTTTCTACAAAATTATTAATTTCAATTTTGTTTACGTAGGCATTTCGTAATCAGTGTTTGTAAATTATCTTGTTTCTAAATTATAAATTATTTTGTTCAAATAGAAACAATTTTTGAAGGGAAAGATATTTAACCTAGGATTTCAGAACTTATTTTCTTGCCATGTAATGGAATTCTCTGAATTCTCATTTTTTAACTCAAATTTAATTATATCCAACATTTAAATTTTTAAAAAATGCATATTTAAAAACTTGACATTTAACGTTACAAACAACGTATTCACCGTTACTAATTTCATTAAATAACTAGAAGATTGTTTACAAGTATGATGTACGCTTGATACTAATTAATTTTTATTTTTCTTAAACATTGACATTAATAATTAATTTAATTTAAGACCATACACAAATGATATCAAATTTCTTTCTAAAGCTATTAAAATAATTAACTTCAAGTGTACAGTTTTTGGAATTCTATTACTGTGTTTTTTTACTAATCGAATGTATATAAATTATAAATCGGAAAGGATGCAAAAATAATGCTGTCCAGGACATTGCGTTAAATAAAATCACGCCTGACCGATCCTGTGGCGTAACGTATAGTGTAAGTCACCGACAAAGCATCAGAGATAGTAAAATACTATCAACAATTCTGACATTTATTCAATCCAAACATCCATCCATTCGCAATGATCACACATCCGGTCAAGAATGTGGCGCTAAGAAGAATAGCAGCTTTATTAATTACGTTCAATCTATTAAAAGAGATGCATTAAAAGATGCCTAGAAATTTGATAGCACAAGGCAAGATTCTGATTAAGGTAGACTAATACTTTATAGTGAACAAGATATTACGTCTGTTCCCTACTGTTACTTTCTGAGAACACTCTCTTATTCTACATTCTTCCACCTCGTCTGCTGCAACGTAAAGAGCCTACAATAACTGATTCATGACACAAGGCCACCACGCTATGATAGTAGTTATCGACGCTTATCTCATGCATTTCGCCAACACATGTGAACTTGCCACATGCTACTAAGAGCTTCTTCATAAAACATGACATGCCGTTAATAGCATAGCTACATTATCTTTGTAATACGTTCATATCTGGTAAATCATCGAGCTCAAGAATCACGTATGTTGGTCATTGCAATCGCCAATTAAGAATGAACAGTGTCGAGGATAAGGACCAATAATATTCAGGATAAGGAATTTTGTCTGTATCAATCTTGCCGTGTTGTTTTCTAGCTGGTATTTTATCTGCTTTATCTCAGAAACGTAGAATTGGCTGCTCAATATGTGAGCTACTTTTTACTCTCATTGATGTCACACCAAATTGGGAAGGGGGGGGGTGCCGGATTATCACTGAAATGATTCACATTTATTCCACAAAAGGTGGTTAACTTGTGCTTGATCGGTTTTATCCATTGGACGGTTCCATCCCAAATATTCCCCGCAAGATATTTCCGCCTCCAGGAGAAAGTTCGCATGTAATCAATGCATTTATGTAGCTAGAATGTAAGAAAAAACTCTTAAAACTCCTTTTTTAATAAACAATACTTACATGCATAATTCTGTAATTAAAAATATATGTTGCGAGTTTAATTAAAAGTGGCCAGGAACTCGAATAAACGTCATTGTCGTTAAACAGAACCAATAATATTATAAGTCAGTTGCTCTGTCTGTGAGCTTATATAATATTAGATCTTATTACAATGATATTAAGTCCAGTACCTGCCGAGGTGGGAGCGGAAAACACCCACGAACGTTGAAATAAAAAACACGTAACATCCTGCTATCGTAACTGATTTGCCCTCTATGGTTCTACATACAATTTATAATAATAATAATAATAATAAAAGAAGAAGAAGAAGAAGAAAAGAAGCCGATATATATATATATATATATATATATATATATATATATATATATTGTAGCTTGTTAAAGGATCCTCTGCATTGCTCTGTGGCTCTTTCCAAAAGTTACCTTTCAGTGTTGATGCAAATATAATAACTGTCTTCTTTATTTATTTTTATTTTATTTTGTTTCATGTCGACAGTTAAAACTATGTGTGACATGCTAAGGTGGGAAGTGTATTCTGTGCACGTTTTCTTAATTCTTGAATCCCTACCCTAAACCATATACCAGTTGAATTCTGAATAAAGAAAGAAAAGGCGTGTGAAACTTTATGTGTGAAAAAAAACATGACTACCGGGAGTGACTACAAAATACAAGTGGATAAGCTTGAAGGACCTGAAGAGTGGGAAAAGTGGAAGTGGCATATTTCGATGGTGTTGCGTGCGTATGAACTTGAAATTGTTAACGGTTCGCGAGCGTGTCCGGTTTTGGGAGATGATGCAACTGCGACACAACAAACAAGTCTTGGCAATGGAAAAAGGACAACGCTAAAGCGGCAAGTTTGCTAGCAAGTGCGCTAGGAAAACCATTGCCGAGCTCGTGTTGGCGTGCACCAATGCTAAAGAGATTTGGACAAAATTGCGTGCGGTTTGAACGTTGCAGTACGCAACGGCTGAATATGCTGATCGAGTCATTTTTCCGCGTGACGACTAAGAAGACATCAGTACGCATGTCACGAAATTGCAAAAGTTGTTCGTGGATTTGAATGATGAACTTACGACGAATGAAGAAAATGTTTGTCCGAGAGAATTTTGAATGGCCGTATCTTATCTACGTTGGAAAAGAATATGACAATTTTAAAGACTTGTGGGCACGATTTCGTCGGAAAAACAAACTGTGAATTTGTTGACTGAAAAATTGTGCGCGATTGAATTGCGTGAAGAAGAAAATGACGAATCGTCTGCGTTTGTTGCACGCGGTGGTCCTAACAAGAAGTTTCTTCATAAAAGTGACACTGGGGAAAAATGAAAGATGAATGTTCAACGTGCAAAACAGAAGTATCCGTACCATAAATGTAAGCAGTTGTGTCATTGGGCAGAAGAGTGTCCGGAGAAGAAGACAGATGGCGCTACTGGAAACAAAAGTCAGTTTGATGCAAATGTGGCGTTCGTGACGCATGTCATGGGTGCCTCAGTCGATAACTTTATTGAAGCCGACAAGTTGTACTGCGACACTGGCGTCACAAATCACATAGCCGCGAATAAACAGTATTTTACATCGTATAAGAAGTTTGCTGTTCCTGAAAAGATTTCGCTCGAGAATGAAGGTATTAATATGCTGGTTCATGGACAAGGAAGTGTGAACATTCAAGTACGTCTGAATAATGCTTGGTCGAATGTCGTACTGAAAATGTTTTGTATGTTCCTGAAGCAGGTGCCCATTTATTTTCCGTGAAAGCAGCTGCAAGAAATGTTATTTCTACGAGACTTGATGATCGAAGTCTCAGCATTGAAGATCGAGTCACCGGAAACAGGATGATGACAGGATATGTCAATCATGATCTGAATGTATTGAACATTCGCATGTGAAGCCAAGCAACAAGTTCAAGTGAATGTGGGACATAATCGCAGACATTGCAAGTTCATCATGAAGGTTTGGCCAACAACAAAACAATATGTGAAGAGTGACCTGAAGCAGATGGACATCAGCGTGGACGAGGGCGAAGAAGAATTCTGCGATGGATGTGCACTGGGAAAAATGCAGAGGTTGCCATTCAAGAAACAGATGAATCAACCGATGGTAACTGGTGAACAAATCCACGCCAATGTGAACGGACCCATGTCCACTGAATCTCTCGGAAAGACGCGCTACTATGTGTGTTTAAATATATTAGCAAGTATCGTCGAGTTTTCTTATTGAAGCAGAAAAGTGAAGTTTGTATTATTTTGGAACAGTTCTTGAATGAAGCCAAGACAAATGAGCATGTTATAAAGCAACTGGAGGTGTGATGGAGGAATAGAATTTGACAATAAGAAGGTCTCTGAACTGCTAGCAAGCAGGGGCATAGAACACTGTATTACTGCGCCGTTTACACTACAGAAAAATTGTGTTGCGGATTGTGAAAATCGAACCATTTTTAGTGCGCGCGTTCCATGTTGAATCCAAGCAAGTTGCCGAAAGAACTGTGGGCAGAAGCATGTAATGCTGCCACATACCACCTCAATCGAACTGGAAAGTTTTCCATTAAAAATAAGTCTCCCTGTGAATTGTGGCATGGACGACCAGTAGGAAGTCTCAATCATTTGAAGATCTTTTGAACAGAATGCTTCGTGCGCATCAACAAGAACTTCCACTCTAAGTTTGACGATAAAGCTGTTCAGGGACATCTGGTTGGATACGTGAACGACAGGGATGGATTCCGACCCTAAAGGAAGATAGTTCTAAGCCCTAGTCCATGTGAGATTCAAGCCTAAAGTTATCTGCAATGTACGCGCGTCAATAGCGACAAGCTTGAAGTTTTATATGAAAAACTCGCATCATATTATGTAAAAAAAAACAGAAAAAACAACAGCGATGAAGGAAGGAAGATGATGGAAGGACGAAGGAAGAAGAATGGAGTGAAGCTGAAGAATTTGTATCAGTGTCCAGCTTCGGAGGAAGTGATGTTCTAGCTAAAGAAGATGCCAAAGAAGAGACAAGAAAAAGCAAACGTGAATCGAAGAAACTATGATTGAGGAGATTTTGTCTACATTTCCGGATCGTCATCATTGAAAACAATAATTCAAACTCCTACACTGAAGTCCTGTAGATTACAAATAAAATAAAGTTTATACATGTACTATTCTTTTTTGTAATCTAAAATTAACTTATCACTTAAAGTAAATGTTGGTACTGTCATCGGGGAACAATATCGACAATCTGGGGTAATTTCGGCTGTTCCGTCGGTAAACCGGTTTAATAGTGCTACCATTTAAGATATGATTGTTTAACTAATTTTTAGATCACCATTGTCTACCCAATATCTATCTAAATGTATAACGAATACTTCTTGCGGTAAGAGACACATAGTGGAAACTGAAATCAATTGAGTTATTTGTGGCGTAACGTGCAAGAATGAAATAAAACTAAAACACACTTGATCCTATTCTTTTTTAATGAATTTCTCTATTGGCAATGGGGTGATCATCTTTTAATGCAAGAAAAGCAAAACTATTTTATTTGCCAATTAGTGTTTGGTTGATGTCCTATTTAGTTCAGAGTGGCACACTTTCCAGGAAACTACGGTCATTCCAAAAACACCCAAGAAAAAAGAGGAGGGCGTGGGTACATAATTACAACCGGATTTCAAATTTTCTGGAACAGATCAGAAAGGGCAAAATTTCAGTTCTCTAGACGTTCCAAAAATCTCAATTTTTTTTAAAGAAGCATATTATCTAGTGTAATCAGGATCTGCGAGAGTATAATTTTACTTTAAACTAATTTATTTTTCGGCGCCCTCCCTCCCCTAACTCGCAACCTAACCCAACTCCTCGACGTTGCTGTACATATTCGTTCAATAAAAGTTTCATGGAAGAAAAAAAGAACAGTGTACCATTGACTGATGTTAAGGCAACACAATTTTTATGTCTCTCAATTCAGTCAAACCTTAAATGGAACGTCCATTTAAATGAACTGAACACAAAATTAAGTTCATTATGCTACGCGTTCAGAATTCTTGCAAATTCAGTCAGCCTTCAAACTGCTCGTTGTGTATACTTCGCGAATGTTCATTCCCGCCTGAGATATGGCATAATATTCTGGGGAAATACATCTTATAGCTCCCAGACCTTTAGATTACAAAAACGAATTGTACGAATAATAACCAAATCCCACCCACGTGATTCATGTAAGCCTCTCTTCATTAATCTAGGAATTCTACCATTACGTGTCTTTTTATTTACGAATCAGTGGTTTTGTAAAATGACTTGCTCAAGGGCGGGAATATTTTTTCAGAAAATGCCGAAGTCTATTACTATAACACTCGACGTAGAAATCATATTCATCAGGTGACAGTATCAACAGCTCATTACAAAAAATTCACATTCAATATATGTACATTATTTTACAACACTTTGCCAGATGACATTAAACGATTAAATTCAATAGAAAAGTTTAAATCCCAAGTGAAATCGTTTCTGCTGCATAACTGTTTCTATACAATTAGAGACTATACTGAGCATCACAAGAAAAGTAACGTTAATTTTAACAATGATACATAATGCATTATTTACCATTTGGACTGTATAAATGAGTATAAACAACCTGTAACAACTATTGTACTACAGCTTCCGGGTCAATGACCCCCATCTCGATCAGGTTTTTCGTCCAGTTTCCCTGATCCATTGAGCAAATGCTGAGATGGCCCCTTGTTTTGCTTCTGGACATAAATGTAACTTCATTTTCTGTGCACGTCTTCTAGAATTCAGTGGGAAATACAATTATTCAAATTATCGTTTCCATGTTGTCGCGGCAGGAAGTAATAAGACCAAAAATAAGAGCCAAAATTTATTGCTTATTTATCTTGAATTTTTTTACGTAAAATAAAAAAAAGAAGAAGAAACTCTTATGTTTGGAAAAGGAAATATTCTTTCCTGAAAGCGGAATGTCTCAGGATCTTGAGCTCAGCAATTGAAAAAAAAAAAAACTGGCAATCTATATTCTGGCAACGATGATCTAGGCGGAAATAGAGCTGTCTAAAAAAATTCTATTCCAAATAACAAATCTTGGAATTACTCATTTACAGACTCTCACTTCCTTTTTCTTTCATTTATAGAGAGACCGAAATTGAGAAGCCAGGCCAACTTCGTTTTCTCATATTTCAGCAGTGGCCAAATTCACCCCGTTTCCTGAGAGGCTTCGGGCACATTTTCGAATTTCGTATATCAAGCAACATATCACAAAAAGTGCATAGTAAGATCGTGAGTAACAGACTTCAAAAAGCTACTCTGGTTTAATTATGACTATTGATTGACATCTTCGTCTTCAAATTGACGAAAAAATTAAAAAGTGACCGAAGTCACTTTTTCGAAGTCGAAGATATAAATGTAAAATATGCCCTCCTCGATCTTCTTCATAGTATAAGAAATAATGTAAATATTTCATTTGGTTAGGCGGAAGAGCAGGCCTAATGGCCTGAGTCTCGCCACTAATAAAGACAATTTTATTATTATTATTATTATTATTATTATTATTATTATAATTCACGGTCACTTTGTTGATACCACGTGACAAATATTCCCTTTGACCGATGTCACCTATATTGACAGAAAAAAATATTATCCCTTCATACCCTGCGATTCTTCCTAGTAAATTCCAGCAAATATTAGGAGTAAAATATTACATATCTTTAATTTTGTTTGGCTTCAGATAAATAGCTTTTTTTCTCTTTCAGGTTCTGGAGCAGCCTGAACGACTCACGTGGTTGGACCTCTCATTTAATATGCTTTTAACTGTGTCTTCCGAGTTAGCATCGTTTTCAAATTTGAAGATTTTATATCTCCATGGAAATTTGTTAAAAGATTTCGCGCATACACTAGAAGTGCTGAAAACTTTGTCAGAATTGTATAACCTAACTTTACATGGCAATCCCATCGAAAGTAAAAAAGGATACCGCAGCAAAGTATTGGCATCTCTGAATAAATTACGCTCTCTTGATTTTATAAATGTTACTCAAGCTGAAAGAGAAAGATACGCCCAGCGAAAAAAGTAAAATTGAAACACAGTAAAGTATAGATTTTTTAAATCGTTGTTTCTCACATAACAACCTTACAAGAGTCTGAAACACGTCATACTAATGAGTTAGTGATATTTTCAACACGCATCATATCCCTGCAGAATATGCGTTTTTGACGTCGGCCGGTCCCTCTGCCCGTGGAGAAATGCGCATAAAAATGTAAATAAAATCGTTGTAGAATGGAAAATAACTACTAACTATAAGTGCTAGAAGCAGCACATACTTTCTCGCATTGACGAAAATAGTTGCGGAATATTGAAATACTGTAATTTCTCCAATACTAAAAAGTCAGTTCTAACTTGTTCAAACGAACCGCCTGTGCTAGGAATAGTAGTCATTTCTAACTTTTACAAATGAAACAAACATGAATAAATTTAATCCTTACAGCACATGCAGAAAAGAAAAAATAATATTTTACACAACCTTGCCTTGATTACATCGAAGTGAGCAAACAATTTCTGAGTATCATAATCAGTGATCAAAACTTGAGTAAAAGATATGAATTTGATTGTTCTACGTTAAATGGATTACCTTCCTTAAATCTGTTTCCTTTCATAAGAAGGTTGTCTACACAGTTCGATTAACATGACCTGCCACAATCACAAAAACCCTAAGAAATTGCAGTCGCCATTGACAATGCGACCAACAAAGCGCGGAAAATTCGAATTTACGATTTCGATTTTTTTCCCCAATTTTCCAAAATAGAGAATTCGCCGAAAATGGTACCAAACCACTTTCTTTACAGTTCTTTGCTGCATACGTGAAAATTTTAAGGCAAAAATTTGGGAGTCGCTTCTGAGAAAATAATTGTTTAAAAATTGCCTGTTTGACGCAAACAATACTCATATTTTGTAAAAATTGAACCTGACCTTATTTGGAGATGTTTCTGATAAACACATTTCATTAGGGGGGAAATTATTCATGATTGAATTGTAGGAAGATGCCGAAAAAAGTTTGAATTTTTGCAATTTTCGAAAACTCAGGGATTTCACCGAAAATGAGAACTGCACCATTCTCGTATCATTTATGCTATCCGAGGTCAAAATTTAATCAAAACAATTCATGCCATTTTTTGAAAATGTTCCAGGGATTGCATGTAAAGTAAAATATCAGTTTCAAATTCAAGGAGTCGGGACATCTGCCAGATTGATTGAGGAATATCAATTCTGGAGAAAAGCCTACTTACGGTTTAGCCACTAACGTTGTTCACAGACAGACCGTCAATGAATTTTTCGGTATCAAGGACCACAAAACATGGGTTCTGATTACACGACGTGTTACAGGAAGTAATTTATTGTAAATGGCAACAAGATTTATCTACTTTTTCGTTACCTGGGCTGGGCAATAAGAGTTTTTCTGTCGAACATTCGCCGTCTTTTCCGCAGCATTACAATACTTTCTCTAAACTTCGTAAGCAGAAGCAAAAAAGTAAACAGATGATCCTAATATCTAGTTTCTTGCGTTTCAAGTACAATAACACTTGCGTTTTAAATTTGAATATACAAAGATTTTATGTTCCTTTCTTCAGTTTATCCCATTCACTTGTCATTTCTTCTAATACTTACTTCTTATTGTGTTGTATTCTATCTTTCCGTGTTTGGTTTCCCATGTTCAGTGATACTAAGATCTGAACTTTCCAAGATCACTACAAAAAAACGGCATCTTTAAAATGGTTGGAGAAAAATGAACGTCCTCATATTTGTTTTGCAAAAAATAAATTATTTAACTTCAAAATACAATTTCATGTTAAAATTAATCAAAACTGTATTTCATGTTTAAATGTTAAAACTAGAGGACGTCCGATTTGCATTACACTCCTTGAATTTTTTAAACTTGCAAGTTACTAATAATATGAGAATGTATGTGCTGTTGTAGCCCCCTAGTTTTTGTGATTGATTAGTGATTCGAGGCGCGCCAACTACCGATGTCATTAGTCCCGTTAGTGTAGTGCATGTTTTTCATCGGGAGATGGCGGTAATCTTCCCCCTCTCTATAGTGAGATCCGGCGCCGACCTAGTCGACGTGAGGGGTTTTCCCCAACCAGGTATCTCTCACCAGCGGGGCACCGCCCCAGCCAGAACAAGTTCTAAGTCCCCGACCGGTCTCCCGGCATGTGTGGTAGTGTAGTGCATGTTAGTGTGTGTGGGGGGGAGGGGGAGGATAGGACAAGGAAGAGGAAGGATCGCGCGCGGTCGGTTTGTTTAGGGTACTGCTCCGGCATTCGCCTGATGTTGATCGGAGAAACCACGGAAAACTACCGTTCAGAGCAGCCGGCCGCTAGAATTCTCCTCCATTCAGCGACTGAATTCGACCTAGCTCACAATCTAGTGTCGAAAATCCTGCCACTGACGGTTCTCCAACCTAGGTCCTCCCGGTCAGAGGCACTGTAGTGACATCAGTTGATGCACTGAGCTACCGCTCCCGGTTAGTTTTTCTGAAAGGACCCTTAAGAAATCTTGTAGAGGAGTCACTCCGTAAACCATCCGGGAGGGTGGTACATTTATTGGAACTTTGAAGTCAAGAATGCCCATATTATGGGTCCATTTTTTTAGATTGTTCATCCAATTTTGAATATTCTGCTTTTTTGTTCATAATATCTTGAACAAAACTTAGCCTTCTAGTTCCTTTTGCTGATTGTGCATCACTAAGCCGCCTCCATGCTTCACACTTCGATTGGACTTTAGAGTTTTCAAAGAAACTGCCGATTATCATGATTTATGTAGAGTTAAAGAAACCAAATTTGCGGGTATGCGGACCAAAATTAGGAAAATTAATTCTACTCTCCACCTCCATTCAGTTTTGGTTTAATACAATTAATACGTAATACGTGGTTTAATACGCTTCAAAAACTCTTTTTTTTCCCTCTCTCTCTCTCTCTCAAAAACGCAGGTTTCACAGACCCATGTGAAAATTGCAGATACATTAAAATGATTAGATGACCACCTATATGCTCACCAGTTTCTCCACGATTGCGCGAAAATGCTCGTACTTACTAAAAAGTACACTAGAAGCAGCTAGATCGACTTACTACAATCAAATAATTACCTGGCCTTTCAATTCACAACACCTCGGGTTTGACCGTTTTACGACCCATCTCCGGGTCGCAACACTATTTTGTATATTTTACCTAATTAAAATATTTCAAGTGATCCATTTAATTCACGTCCATGTTAATTTGTCCATTAACATTAGTTAGTTGCGGAACACAATTAACATTAATGCTAGTTACTATCTATTTTTCGATTTCATGGATTTCGGGTATCACTATTGATAAATTTAATCACAAATTGTTTTTCCTGCGTTTATTGCAGATCTGCAGTTGTATAAGTATGTTAGTTGTACTTTAACTGAAAGATGTCAGCATCCAAAGGTGGTAATTGTCAGCAGAATCTTTTTGTTGTTTGTGGACATTACATAAATGCTAAACAAATAAAACACAAAATCGTGATAAGCACAAAGTTCTGTGAGGCATGTCTTGCTTTTTTCGATGTACATATTCAAGACCAAGATGTTTCATTGGTTCCCCACGAGTCTGGTGGCAGCTGACCATCTACATTGGAGGGTTAGCTATGATGGAAGACTACATATGGGGGATAGTATCAAAGGAAAACCGCACAAGAGCTCAAAATCACACAAGAGGAAATGTACTGATGTACACTTTTTATTTACAGCAGTTTGATGTTTTCAGTACTAGGTATATTCAGAATATTGGTAAGTAATATAGTTGAAAAAGTGACATGTTAAATTTTCTACTAGTTAAATTCCATAAACATAAGAAAATTTACAGATTCGTTAATTACAACCAAAACATTGACATTATTGAAAAACTAGTTTCATATTCATAATCAGCATTAACAAATTGTACAAAAAAATTAAAATAAGATAAACTAGGGATGAGTCCTCGATACTTTCCATACTCGGGTGGTATCGATAGCGATCGATACTTTCGGAAAATGACTCGATACTTTTCGATATTTCAATTATTTATGCATTCCCCATCTCTTCTGATTTTACGGAAGAATTGTCTCCTTTACATTCTTCTTTCTCCTATTTTTCTTCTGTTAGCAACAAGGAAGTATCCGTCTGTTCGGATTCACTTACAGTCGTTGAAATTACCCAACGCTGCAACGTGCGAGGCCTGCCCCGCTCTTTATCCCACTCGCGCCTGTCACCATTTCTTGAGATGGCACGCAATTCGCGACCAATTCAGCTTTGGGAAATTCTTCCTTGCGAGCTCCCGGCAATCTAGTGACGACAGGCATGATAAGCAATGCTCGATGACAGCGTTTCTTCCCGGGGTACTCCCCTCCTCAGCCCACTGCGGAGACATCTAACGGAGCTCTCGAGTTCAGTTCTGCATTTTAAAGTGACCGAAAGACGACTAGATTAGTGCATTCCATAAACAAAAAGAGTGAAGTGTGGAATTATTTTGAAGAGGACTCGAAAGATGACAATTGTGCTAATTGTAGAATATGTAAAAAAACATTTTCGCCTGGTGGAAAATCATACAATACTAGTAATTTTTAAAAAAATGTTACATTAATACACCGGGTAGTATTCAGCTCCACCGAACACAAGAGAGCCAAGTCAACTAATGTTGCACCGGACGTTGGAATCGTCGCAGATTATACAAGTGAAGTGGTAGAACTTAATGACCCATGGCCAGTCCTGTCAAGATCATCAAGTTCCAACACAAGTCAACCAACTCATTGATTTTTTGGTTATAAAGAACAAATTTAAATCAAGAGACAATCGTTCAAAAGCAATAACAAGAAAATTTGCGTACATGATACGCAAAGATAATCAATCGATCAGTATTATTGAGGACAATAGTTTCAAGGAATTAATTAAACATCTTGAACCTAGATACACCATGCTCACAAGAAAATAACAACCCTTTAATCACGATTTCGATTCTCCGAGATTTCAGTAGTTAAAACAAATTAAATCACTGAATATGATTCCGAATAACTCATTTTCTTTATCTACATTAGAAATATCAAATTACAAACATTTATTGTTCAAAATTTTAATTCATTTAATTTATTTTAAAGGCACCCGCAACTACTGAACCCCCGAAAATGCATTTATTTAGTCAAAATCAGTAAAAAGACTGTACGTGACGTATGGGGAAGAAAATCATCTTGACATTGACATGTTACCTCTTTATAGGAATATTCTGAAAAGTGACCACGAAATATCATGCAGTGTATACGAAACCACAGTACAAGAAGATGAATTAAATGTGCGGACTTTCATCCTCCTGATGCAAGTGTACTATCTTTCTGGAAAAAGAAAGTGACTCTCCCTAATTTAAGAAAGTGCTGTTCGATACCTGTGCATTCCATCAGCTGCAGTATTTTCGGAGACACTCCAGTACAGCTGGATTGATATGTGGGAGAAAGAAAAAACAAACACAAATAGAATGCACGCAGAAAGAGTTAGAATGTTATTTTCCTTAATACGAATCTAAAAAAAATTAAAAAATATATGTTCTCAATAGTTTTTAAATATTAAAATAGAACATGTATGCATGTGTTGAAGAACCAAATATATCCTTCCAATTCAGATTGAACTTTTGCTGCTGAGCCTTTAAAGTAGTATGGTATCGAGTATCGAAGCTCTCAGGCAGGTAACGGTATCGAGAAATTCAGGTATCGACCCATCACTAAAATCAACAAAAACTTCATCAAATTTTGTTACGTAGTGTAACTGATGCTCTTAGTGCCGCTCTTATCGTTGCACACGAACGATAGTTGACACGCGTCATACAACGTATCTTACGTGAAACGGCACACGAGCGTTTGGCCGTACCACATAATGATCTACGACGCGCGTCAACAGCAACGCTCGTGTAAGACACATCTTAGTACTAATAGGTAATGTAGAGGTACCACTTTTGCTCCCTCTGAATCATATCTTAAATAATAATTACTTCCAACAACTATCTTCCTCTGTCAATATTCTGTAATAAACTTTAGAGCATTTAAAAGAAATCAACATACTAATGCCACATTAAGAAACATTACAAATTGGTGTATTTACTTTGTGTGCACAAAATCATTTTATTATTATTAAAATTATTATTCTGCCATTGTTTTGTACAAGTTAGTAAGGCAAAAGTTTCAATATTTTTCAAACATTCGGGAATAATCAAATTAATGTAAATAGCAATTGGTTTCCACATAGAGGTGGAAGAAAACCCTGTAGTATAAAACTGGACTATAGTTAAAAAAACATTTTTTTTTCTTTGAAGCAAAATGATTTAACAACTGAATCTTTATAGCTATCTGACAGTTCTGTCTCTAACCAATGTACAAGCACTGTTGATTGGGAGAGGCTGCACAATTCAATGAATACAAAAAAAATGCAATAAATTTCAACTATTTATTGAAAATACTGTTGTCAAAAAATAAATTACATTTTAACAACATAAATATCATAAACACAACACACAAAAACATCACACTCGAAATCACAAATACCATCTCAATGGTAATATTTAAGTAGGACTACCAGCATATCAAGATTCACACCCACCACTTACAATATACATTGCATAACCTTCCTGGAAGCAAGGTTTTAATGCAGTAGTTCAGCTTCCTACCTAGGCACAATCTTCATTCATGGCTCCGTATAAAAAAGTCAAACCACAAGACATATGTGTGGAAGAATCTGGTAACTTATACATAAGGAAGATTGCATCACCTATTGTATTAGAGCATAATTCAAGAAAAACAAGAACATATAACCTGAAGCTGAACTACTTGGAACAACGAACAGAGGAATGCCTCTGAAGCGAAATACTGCTTTCACAAATGTAAATCTTACTTTAAAAAAATAATTATCTTTAAAGAATTACAATAGCATTACCAATAAATGAAATAGTGCCAGCACTCTTTTCATTAATAATAATTTTGACAGTCAAGCATACAACAATAAATAGAAATTATAAATATGTTTGTCCTTGCAGATTAAAATACAGAACTGAATCTTGAGAATGTTTCTTCAATAAAATTTATTCCATGTCTTGTGATGTAATTTAATTTCACTTCATTTAACAAAAATAATAAGAATGTATCATTGAACACTGGAATAGAAATGATCTGAAAACCAGAATTAATTTCAAAACTGGATACTCCTGTTATACTTTTGTTTCTGCCCTAGGGTAACACAAAGTGAATGGAAATAATTTGTCATGTAGATTCATATCACATTTAAAGCAAGAAGTAAGTAAAAGACTTTAGACAAGATTTTCCAATTATTCCTAATCATATTGTGTATCATCACAATTTGACACAAAAATGTAAATAAATAACTACTTCTCTAGATCAGTGTGTTGCTCACTGTTCTTAGACAATATCCAATGTGATGTGACATGCAAGGTCTATATGTAAGTACAACTTAAATACAGTATTGTCACATACAAATAAAAACTGATTTAAGCCTAAGAATTCAACGAACAGTCAACATTAGCATCAAGCTGCAGCATCACCACCAGCATTTGGTAAATTTGTTGAATTGAAAAAGCTAATTATGTAGGAAGATATACTCTCTGGATTGTTTAAATGAAGGTGATGTGTACCTTCCACCTCATGGTATACAACCCTTTTAGCATTCTCCCTAACTTTGTCAAGCACCAGTCCATAATAATGTGGATTATCAAAACGCATACCAGGATTAGCCTTCAAATTCAACACTTCACATTTTATCTTTGTTGCATATTCTAAAACCATATCCAAAGAAAGCATTCCCATCCCAGCAACCTTTAACCGCACATCTCTACAAAAATTATAAGTATCACCTTTTCCATTAGTAGTAGCTGAAGAGGCTGGGACCATTCCTCGTTTCATCATAATTTCTGATGAGTCTTTAGTCAAAGAGCTCTTGTATGCATCTACCACAATGCCAATCATTTCATCATAACTATAACAAGGCATGTTCTCCACAGATAAATTTTCATATTTTAGAAACCTATCAATCATTGTACCAGTGTCATTAACTACTCTAGAGATGTCTCGTACTGTGGGGCTAGCTATATCTAATTGAACCAATTTATCAATTTCTTCTGGAAAGGAAGCTGCATACAAGAATCCTATGGCTCCTCCTAAAGAATGCCTATGATGGACACACTCTTCCAATTGAAATGTTTTACAATTCGTCGAACAAGTAATAATCCATCCCAAAACAAATAGTAGTACTGGCCTTTGGGATAATGCGAAGAGCGGCCGTGACCAGGCATGTCAATACAAAGAAGAGCCATATGTGGTGTTAGAAGAGGTGCCAATTTGTCGAAAGTTCCAGCATTGTCCTGCCATCCATGAAGTGCTAATACCGGTTGTTTATCTCTTGGTCCCCACCATTTTCCTGTTATAAAAATACACTTGTCAGCCATACAAATCAGTATATAAATATAACAACAAAAAATCAAGAGTCATGAGAACAACTGTCAGTGCCAACTAAAATTTTCGTATTGATGAGAAAGCTTACCGGTAACATGTCCCCAAGGCATGGAAATTTCTATTTCTGGGACGTCTGCCATCGCAAATATTTACTGTTACTTTTCAACTCACGGACTTTTCAATTGCGTTCTACAAATTCACACTTCTTCTATATTTCGTTCACCTTCTTGTAATCACAAACACAACGCACCAGTACTAAACACCCGACAACATACTTCAAAGCCCACAGCTCACCCACAACAGCACGTCCACGCGCTCTGAGCGCAGTTACTGAACTGTAAGAACTGGATGATCCATTCTTTTATATACACGACATGCGAATCTCAAAGAAAGGGTACAGATTCGTTCACCGCACATGCATTCCTGAGAATCAGTCAACTGGTGACGTAATTGACAGAAATTCAAATGTCGTTAGAGAGTTTGTGCCCGCCTTTGTAGACCGACTATCGATCTTCTGCTCATGCGCAGATGCCTCAAAGCATGGCCTACTGTACTGATCTACAACTCAATGGAGTAGGCCATGCTCAAAGTGATACGAAACTTAGAGTGCACATGCGCAGAAGATCGATAGTGCAGAAACGTTCGAGGGTGCACAAACTCTCTATTGAGTTCGGGTTGGACAGAAAACTTCATTGGACGACGCTAAAATTGAATTTTATAACCATGTCTGACAGTTTTGTATCGAGATTACTTATTTATACCAAATTCTTAATAAAATATTATTAGTGATAAACATATTAAATATTTGAAAGAGGTATTTTCTTCAATATTGATGCATGAGATTTTTATCGTAAATAGTAAAAACTATACGAGGTACGGAAAGAAATATATTCCGCGCAGTTCTGTATTCAACCAAAATTCAGCTTTTCATTTCTAAATAATTAATAAAACATACTCATCCCTGGTAATGGATTGATGGAAATGTGGCGTGAAAAAGAAATTGATTTGTTGTATGTGTTTGTATAAATGAGGTGAATAAAATGAAAATAGGCAAATAATTATTTCATTATATTACTTATTATTATTATTTATTATTATTATTATTATTATTATTATTATTATTATTATTATTAAAGTAGATCAAAGGAAAAAAGTTATAAATTTAACTCTGTTAAAAATGGTAAAATCTTTGTTAGGAAAAATGAAGAAAGTGGCGTTATAAGAATAAAGTCCGATGAGGATCTAGAGAAAATCAGTAATTAGTCATGGGGTAAATTTAATAAATGATTATGGACAGTTCTTTTGTAACTAACCAAGAAATTCAAGAAACCAAAATTTTGTGTAATATAAAAACTTTAAATAATTTTATAGAATCAAATAAGGAAAAATTTAACATCATCTACATGAACATAAGATCCATTAAATCCACACAAAATTAGAAATAAATCCACATTGGGAATGAATTTTGTGGATTGATTAATGACAGCCTAAGCAGTATGGATTTGATTGTGTTAAGTAAGATTGGTGTTAACAATATTGATGATCTTGCAGAATATAAAAAATTTTTAAAATTTTTTTGGAAATAAATAAATAAAATAAGTATTTTTGCAAGTTATAGACTACCTGAGAAAAGTGAAGTTCTTTATACGCACGTCATACGCAGTTTTTAACTCTTTTTTTGACGTAAAATAAATAAATAAATATGTTTATCTACAAGAACTTGATAAAATACTAAATTTAGATAGGAACTTGAATAAAATCCTAATTGGTGACTGCAATTTAGACATTAATAATGAAAACAAAATCACAATCAAATATGTGTACCCTATTAAATCGCAGGTTAGTACATTTATTAAGGATGACACTAGGGTGGAAATGAGAAAAGAGAAACATGCATGCATAGATCATTTAGCAATAAGTGGAAATCTAAAAAACATAATTCGATATATGGAAATGGGATATACAAATTTTACATTGGAAAGTAAAATTACCGATCATTAATTAATTGGCCTCTCCTGTAATACCTTTAATACAAGAAAGTTTGTAGATAAAATTACTAAAAATATGAATATATCTGTCAAAGCAAACTGCCAAACGAACTACTGAGATTAAATGAAATCAATTTTGAAAACACAACACCAAATGAAATGTATAAGACAATCAAAAATATATTTGCTAGATCTATGGTTTTAAATAAATCAACCAACACAAGAAAAAATGGATTATAAAACCTTGGATAGATTCGGAGATTAAGAACTTAATAAAACATAGAGATAACCTCTTTAGGAGATGGAAAACCAAAGAAACAAAGAACTAAAAGTAACACTTAGAAAAACATAAAAAAAAAAAAGTAATAAGATATGAAAGAAAGATCATTTTAGGAAACTATTTGAAAACAATAGACATGTAGTAAAAATACTTGGACACTATCAACAAATTTCTAGGGAAAAAATTAATTGTTATTAGAAACTTGGGGAATAAAAACGAAAAAAGTAGTAGAAAATTTTGCAATACGTTTGAAAAACAAAATAGAACACAAATGTAATTTAACATGAAAAGGTTGAAAATTCATTCTTACAAAAACTCATATAAGAGTATATATTTAATTAATGGGATGGACAGCAACAAATCTCCAGGTATGGACAAAATGACAATGAGGGACATAAAGCAGAACATAGGCTCAATAGCACCTGTAATTATGAAGATAATAAATCATAGCATTAATGAGGGCAGTTTCCCAGAAAATTTGATAGTAGGATATGGATCACGGGATCGGTCAATTAATGAAATACATTAATGACGGATCCCGTGATCCATTCCTACTACTTATTAACGGTCGTGAATTCTACAATAGAAAATTTGAAAGAATCAATAATAAGACCTATTCACAAAGGGGACAGTCTCAAAGTGTATGAAAATTACAGGCCGATTTCCATTCTATACTGGATTAGTAAATTATTTGAAAAATATATTTGTCAAAAATTATCCAATTTTTAAAATCAAATTTAGACAATGATATAAGTGTATGCAAAACCACACAAAAATGTTAGAAGCACTAGAGAAAGTAGGAGTAAGAGGAAACGTACTACAGCTATTTGAAAGCTACCTGAATGGGAGATCCTATTGAGTAAAAATTGATAAAATATATAGTGAAAGAAAAATAGTAAAAATTGGAATCCCACAGGGCAGCTTTCTAGGACTGTTATTGTACTTAATATACATAAACAACATAAGAAATTACATAAAAACTTGATCTTATTATTTATATGCTGATGACAAAATGATTATATCTGCAAATAAAGACCAAAAAAAGCAGAAAAAGACATACAGAAGGAATTTGAAATTTTCCAAAAATGGTGCCATGATAAGGGACTAAAATTATTAATGAAAAAAGATGAAACTTTTACATGTTACAAAGCCTTGTATTAGCAACACACAGGTACAAATATTATATCATAATTATAATTGTATACACAATGCTTTTGAAAATTGTCACTGAAATCCAAAATCAATTCATTGAGTAAACTTAAGTACCTAGGTGTGATTTTTGATTGGAATCTGAATTGAAGGGAGCATATTTTGGAATTAAGTAAAAAAGTCAGAATATACACTTGGAAATTTATGAGAATAATGGATATTGTGACCTACCAAATTCTAAAATTAATATATTTTGCACTGATTGAGTCTCTCATAAGATATGGAATTTGTGTTTGAGGAGCTGTATCAAAAACCCACTTACACATAATACAAAATCTACAGAGAAAGCCTAAATGAAAAATTAAACATAACAGAAAAGACTGGAAGAAAGCGCAGCTTTGCATGGAATTATGACATTAAAAAAAAATATGAATTCCAAATTCTGCATAGACATTTCTTCAATCAAAAATACAGAAACACTAGTGGGCATAACTATGTAACTCGTAAGAAATACAACTTCACATTACCTGACACATTCAATAAATTTGGGGACAGAATGCTAAGTACGCCATTCCAAAATTGCTAAACTCTCTGCCAGATGAATTGATAGAAAACACATCTAAAAGGCTACTCAAAAAGAAACTAAAGGAATTGTATATCAAGAATTAACAAAAAAATGGTAAAAAGAAGTAAAATAAACAATTTATTGCTTAAAAAAAGCAACATAAGAACAAATGTGACATCCTAATAAATATATTGATTTACCAGAAATGTTATTAGTAAGTTATTATCAAGATAAATTTTGTGATTTCACTACAGACTTATAGAATTATTGTACCATTAGTGTTATATTGTTAAATGGATTTATTTTGTTTTTGATTTTTTTTTTTTTGATTTAATTCTTGGTACTTTTTTATATTTACAACCTATTTATTTTTTTACAGTGTTGAATTGTTTGTCTTGATAATTTTATTAATTTTGTTTTGTTATTAATTTTTTTTTTTTTTTTATTATTTACTTTTTTTTTTTTTTTTTTTAACAGGTCTTAATATGTAAATGTTTTTTTCTTATTATTATGGTCTTATATTATGGTTGGTAAGAATGTTTCATTATACTTCAGTTGCTATGGTTCATTCAATAGAGAATTGAATGGACCATAATAAGCACTGGTATCACACCAAAAGGGACATAAGACTCATTCCTCTCTGACAAGTGCAACTAGCACTTAGAGAAGGTAAGGAGTGTACTCTGTAATGTTATGGAAACTGTCTTCTTGTTATTATTCTTTGTTGTTTTGTAGTAATAGTATTAGTTGTTTTTATTTTTTTTGTTGTATACTCTGTCACTGTAATGTTTTTTGATATTATTATTATTATTATTATTATTATTATTATTATTATTATTATTATTATTATTATTATTTTGTTTACTCTCAAAGTTTTTGGTTTCACATGGATACCACACAGATACAATATCAAAGCATGGTAGCATTGACATTTAAAATCTACAAAACAAATTAAGGCATTCTAACACAAACATAAATAACAGTTTTCAGATGTAATAACAAATACAATTTCAAAAATGAACTTTCAAAACCCAACATGTCCTCCCATGAATCTCCTGACTAGTGAGTAGGTACTGATTATAACCGACTTCTGGTGGCTGATGATAATGCTCTTCTCCAAGCCTAGTTCTTCCACCGATCTGCAGAGAGTTTTTGGTATAACACCAGTTGCTGACAGTACAATTGGGATAGTTTTAACTTCTGACACTCGCTATTGTTCTTTTATGGCAAATACTAGTTCTCTGTATTTGTCGATTTTAGTCTGGTATGTTGTCATCATGTTGCTGGTATTGACGACTGCAAAATCAATAAACCAAACTTTTTTTGCAGATTTGTCCCAGAGAGTAATATCAGGTCTGTTGTGCTGAATTGTCCTGTCTGTCAGAATACTGCGGTCCCAGTATAACTTATGTGTCTCATTTTCTAGTACAGCTTTTGGATGATACTGGTAATATGGTACATCCACTTTCTGAGGTAGCCATTTCTTAGCTAGTTTGGAATGAATGATGTGGCCCACTTGATCGTGTCTGACTTTATAGTCAGTGGGAGCTAGACAACTACAGCCTAAGATAATATGCTGAATGGTTTCATGATCTCGACCACACATACAACATTCATCAGTTAGTACTCTTGGGTCTTTGATGATATATTTTAGGTAATTCTTTGTGGGAATCACCTGATCTTGTATTGCTATTATGAAACCTTCGCTCTCAGGGTACAAATATCCTAAACTGAGCGACTTTGTACGACATTTCCTGGTCGACATTTGGATTGGCTACTGCAGCAGGATATACAGCGTGGAGTGTTTTCTGTTTCCAAGAATCGATCTTTTGCTGCAAAGAGAGCTGATGAACTTGCATATCTTGTTTTAGATTGAGGGGCGTGTAATTGTCATCTGCCTGCACAAGTACCTTGTGGAGTGGAGAAGTACATGCCTTTTTTGCGAAATACTTCCTCATGGCTATTATCTCTTTGGCATGGAGACTCGTGAACTTCACAATACCACGCCCTCCCATTTGTCGAGGCAGTGTGACCCTTTGGATCGCACTTTTAGGATGGTGACAACCGAAGCATGTCATTTGAGCTCTTACAAGTCTCTCCAATTCCTCTAGGTCGGTTGTGGACCATTTAAGAATACTCATCGAGAAGGTGATATTGAGTATAGCATACGAGTTAATGGCATTCGTGAGGTTTCGAGAGTTGAGGGACGTTTTCAACACTGACTTGAGTCGGTTGGCAAACTGTTTTCAGCATACCCTTCAGTTGATGATGTGCAATCATATTTCCTTGCTGTATCCCAAGGTATTTGTAGAGCTCGTCAGCTTCCAGAGCAGTGATTGTTTCTCCATTAACAGTCTCGTATGTGAGCTCACTAGTGAGTTTACCCTTCTGTATTTGTTGTATTTTGCTTTTATCAATGCCCAGTTGCATATTTATGTCCGGAGAAGTTCAGAATTTAAAATTTCATTGTCCTCTCAGTTCATCTGAATGTTTAAGCCACGTATCGTACCAGAGTAGAGTTTAATGTCGTCCATATACGCTAAGTGGGCTATTTGCAATCTTTCAGTGCCTCTCAGTTCGAAACCTAATTTCAAGTCTTCTAGGAGTGTCGACAACGGGTTCATTCCAAGCAGAACCAGTAAGGGCTCAGACTATCACCTTGGAAGATTCCGCGCTTTATATTTGTTTCCTTGGTAACCATTGTTTCATTTCTCGAAGTGAGACGAATAGTTGTCTTCCATTTGCCCATGATGCATTTCAGCAAATTCACGATTGTCGAGTTCACACGATATAGTGACAGCACATATAGGAGCCAATCGTGCGGAACCATGTCATAGGCTTTTCTATAATCAATGAAACGGGTGAATAAATTGCGTTTCTTCTTACATCCTTGCGACATGACCACACTATCGATGATAAGTTGCCTCTTACATCCAAGGGAGCCTTTGCTGCATCCCTTCTGAGTTTCGGCTAAGATAGAGTTCGCTGCACAGTGTTTCTCGATAACCATTGATAAACAACTCGTGATGACTTTGTAAAAAGTATTGAGACAAGTGATTGGTCTATATTTCGTAGGATCTGTAGTATCATTGGTTTTTGGCTTTATATATGTGAGACCTTCACAGAAAGTGCGTCATTCCTTCAGGGTTGTTCAGATAGTGGTTTCTGAGATTTAGAATTTTCCCATGGAGGCAGGTGAACTTTTTGAACCAGTAGTTATGAAGTCCGTCTGATCCAGGGCATTTCCAATTTTGAAGTTTCTGTACAACTTCATGTAGAATATCTAGGGTGATTTGACCGGTTGTCATTTCGGTGATCTGTGCTGCTACATTCCTGATCTGTTCTAGCCAAGGTGCGTTGGCGTTGAAGTGATTTTCCGTCGACCATATTTTACTCCAGGTGTCTTCAAAAGTAGATTTCTCTGGTAAGCTGTTCACTTCTGTATTCCTTTCATTCATCTTTCTGTAGAAATCCTTTTGGCTTTTGAGAAAATCCTGTTCTCTACTTTCCGCTTTAGACTTTTGGTGTAACGTCTCATGCGTTGGCTGTAAACGCTTAGTTTCTGTTTTACAGTATCTATAAATTCAAGCAGATGACTGTTATCGGGATTATGGTGTGTGTATTTACGATGTTTCTTCTTAATGGCTTTTACTTTGTTTTTCAGATATTTACTTCTGTCTCCTCTTTGGAAGGCTTCGAGTGTAGCGATGTCTGATCGGAGGCGTTCTATTCTCTTCTGTAGTCTGATTTTCCATGGAGGGTCTTTTTGATGTAGCTGGGAGTTCCGTTGTGGGTGATTTTCAATAATTTTACCGCCATTTGCTCTCACAATTGCCCCTGCCATACAATATATTGCACAATCAAGGCTATCATAGGTCGTAATGTGAGAGGTCTCATTTACCAGAATTTGATCGTTTGCTATCTTCACTAGCATTGCCAGTTTCTTTGAGTTGTGCTGTTTCGGGACTCTCGGTCTAACATTAGGATTCATTCCTCCATATTGAATATTTGCCAGCCGATATTGTGATTCGAGATGTTCACATAGTTGGTCTCTGAAAGTAGGATATTCGTCTGAAGGCGCTTCGTACAGAGGAATGCTTGGTGCTGGGGTTTGAATTTGTGTGACGGGTGTTACTGAAGCGTCTGTGATCCTTTGTTGCTCTAACTGTGCTAGTACTTCAGCTTTAATCTCTTTTTTTCTAGTACATGAAACATTTATTGGATTTATGGATTAATGCTCTCGGTCCGCGATATTTTGCTCAGTGAGGTGAGATAAAAGTGGGTACTGTTGGGTAAAAAATCTATGTAATTCCTGCCGATATCCTATACGAGTTGAATCGCAACGGATAACGCAATAATATAGCCTGCTGATGTCTTCATTCATTTCGTTCGTCCACTGAACTCTCCGTCGTGGCTGGCCTGTCACAGTGGTCCCAAGTGATGTCTGGGAAACACTGTGCTCAGGTGCAGCTGAAAGATCTTGAGTGCTGCTTTCTTCGGCTGTAGTAATTTCGGGTATCCCGGTGTGTGTCCGCCTGTTCAACAACACAGGTGGGGTAGGTTTTCTGGACTTTGCGATAAGCGCCGCAAATACTCTGGGACCATCTAGTTCTAGGGCTGCCGGCAGATGTCGCAATCCGCGTGTAGATGTAGTTCGTGGTGGCGCCGGCAGATGACGCAATATTCATTTCAATATGGTTTACACAGCGTCCTCTATTTTATTACATGGCCACATTTTAACTCAATTGATCAAAAGGCGTAGCTTTTAATTAATAATTAAGGAGCAATTGACCTGCGACCACTTCAAAGTCAGTACGTTTTATATGATTTTAGATAACTTAGTTTGCGAGTTGTTATAAGTTGAATAAACGAAGCTTACAAGAAGATCAGTTAGTTATTCAGAAGAGTAGATCAGAAGTTATTCACAATTTTAGAACTGAAATTTTAATGTAAGCATTGTACAAGAAAAATCAAACTAGTTGCGAGGCTTCTGTTATAAGGATGTGTACATAGGGAAGGCACATTGGGAAATGAATTGCTTAGAAAAATATTGAAAATTTGTCTCCAATGGAATTGATGAAATTTCTTTGTGAAAATGACTTGTACTCGAACATGGTGTATTCCAATGTTGATATTGCACACAGGATGATTGTCTGTAACCAATAAGTAATTGCATCGCTGAAATATCTTATTCATGTTTGAAAGTGTGTGAATGTGTGAAAAACTACCTCAGATCATAATGCTATACACAGGTCTACAAATTAAATTTTTCCAATATAAATTTTCTCCAATACAAACTTCAAACTTTCATAGCTCTCTTTCAGCCGTACTGAGTGTGCTACTGGAACCGAAGAAAATACATTACCAGAGTGTAGCAGCACGCCTTTTAGTTGACTTCTTTTACTTCTTTTACTCGAATTGATGAATAGCCTCCAGCCATTTGGATCATATTTAATAGAACCCAATATGTTTATTAAGTCTGGAATGTTATTACAGTAAAGTAGATTTTCTTCATCACTGAAGTACTGCAAGAGATCTTTTTCTCTGTTCCTGTAGAACGTCACTGATGTACCAGCTGCCAGCAAGTTGTTTTCCTGGAGTCTGGAACCTAACAGCTCAGCTGCATCCTTGGGAAGGTTTAAATCCCTTACTATATCATTTAGCTTGGCTTGTGATAATGGTTGTGGCGCATTTGACGTTTCAGGATCGAACTCGTCGGATACAAGTGATACAAGTGAAGTCACTATTGCTTCCTGTATGTGAAATAAGTTCTATAGTGTCTGTAGGTGGCTTAGGTATCGGAATACCAGGCCCATGAGCAACTGGTCTCATAGCTGATGGCAAGTTTGGGTATACAATTCATTTTTTTGTTCTTTGCATTAAAACCCTTCACACTGCATGTACACAAGTAACAGTCAGTGCTGTGATTCTGAGGTTCACGCCAGACCTTGGTATTCCAAAATGTAGTGATGGTTTTTTCCCTTTATCCAATTACGAAGTCTTCAACACAAACACTGCACACAGTATGAGGAGCCCAAGGCCTTGACTGATTCCCTAGAGGATTCTGAAGTATGCCTTGTAACTTTTGTTACAAATAGGTTATGTTTCTTCTCTGCTTCTTCACAATAAAACTGCCACAAATATAGGAAAATTGTTATGCATTAGGTCAATTGGTAACACTGACTCCGGTTTCTCCCCCTCCTCCCGACGACCGGCACAACAGTAGCGCAGGAGTCTTCTTTATGTTCTCGAGTGGTGTTGTGACCGCGTGTGCCGCGCCAGTATATCAAATGTATCCTATAGATGAATAAAGTGCTATTGTTACGAGCTAGTGATGTTATTTATTAACCCACAAATACAACAGTGGTGTCAGAAGTGGGATACATAAATAACGTCGCGTTAAGCAAGCAAAAGTGAACTCGTACGGAATCTAACCTCAACGCGACCGCGCCGTGACGAAGAAAAAAGCCTCTCGGGGATTATTCATCAGTGCACAAAGTTTCCCCACCATGTCAAACGCAGTTTCCACGGAACTTCTCCAAACTCTGTCGGTGATGATTGCTAACGCTCTCAGACAGTCCACTGCTCGAGACGTGGCCGGCAATGAGTCAGCGTCGTCAGCATCGCCTCGGCCACCACAGTTCGCGATGCCAGCATACCGCGCCGCCGATGGGACCACCGTAGGTGACTATTTTACACTATTCACCTGGTAAGGTTTCCGAAAACGAACACGCGTCGTACGCACGTGTTTACATGGGCGCCGAACCGAACGACGCGTTGAAGATACTCGTAAGTCCCATCGACCCGGAAACCCTCTCCTACAACGACATCCAGGCCAAACTGATTAGTCATTATGATATCAGCCGTAACAAATATGCTGAAAGCATAAGATTTCGGAGCATGTCGCAGCAGGCAGGAGAATCGATTGCCAGTTTCACCCTCCGGCTGAAACAAGGAGCCGCGCACTGTGAGTATGGAACATTTTTAGACCGCATGTTAATCGAACAACTGCTTAAAGGCGTAGAATCAAGAGACATGTGCGACGAGATTATTGCCAAGAAAGTAGAGAGTTTTGCCGCCGCGTACGAGATAGCGTGCGCACTCGAAGCTACACGAAACACGGCTGACGAGGTTAAAAATCCAGAGTTATCCTCGAGAAGTGAACCCACAAACCGGATTGGCTACGAGAAACCACCGGCACGGAAGAACAGCAATCAAAGGCCAGGCAACCAGCAACGACCCCGCCAAGCTACTAGCGACCCACCGCAGCATGACGGCCAGTCACAGCGCGAGAACCAACAAGGATACGCGGGGTGTGGGGGAGCTCACGCCCGTGGTCAGTGCAGAGTCCGGGACGCCAAGTGCTATACGTGCGGAAAAAAGGGGCATATCAGCAGAGAATGCAGGTCACGTTCGCTTGCTAACCAGATCTACGAATCCGACGACCCAGTTGATTAGATCGACGTGTTAAAAGTCGAGGTCATCGGATTGGTACCATCACCCAGGCGAGAAATGCTGGCTGTACAGATATAGGGCACTACAGTCGACATGGAATTCGATACGGGTTCTCCTTGCGCGATCATGAGTCAAGAGAAGTTTGGCACCATCATCCCCAATTTCAAGTTGCGTAAGACAGGCCGACGTTTCGTGAGTTACTCACACCATCCTATTCATTGCATCGGTTTCACCCGAGTTCAAGCTACTATGGGAGCTACGACGAAGATGCTCGACCTCTACTTGGTGGACGGCGAATTCGACACGCTCCTGGGCCGGGAATGGATCAAAGAGTTCAAGCACGAAATCGACTTCATGGAAATGTTCGGAGAGCCATCGTGCAGGGAGCAGAACCTTGCGCACCACATTTCCACCGACAAGCCGCTGACGCCGCCCAAGCTGTCGACCTCGGATCAACAAAAACTTGACGTTATCATCCACCGATACCAGGACGTCTTCAGTGATATCCCTGGGAAGCTATCAGGCCCTCCAGCGAAGATATACCTGAGACCTGGAGCCACGCCTACGTTCGTTCGAGCACGAGACGTGCCTGTAGCCCTGAGATATGCTTATGCGAAAGAGATCGACGCCAAAATCGCCAGCGGTTTTTACAAGAGGATCGAGTATTCAGAGTGGGCGTCAACGACTCATGTCGTAAAGAAGAACGGGAAGTTGAGAATCACGGGCAACTACAAATCTACTGTCAATCCGCGAATCATTGTCGATGAACATCCAATCCCGAAAATAGACCAATTGTTCAATCGGATGCGCGGCGCCACCCTCTTTTGTCATCTGGATGTTACAAATGCATACACTCACCTCGAGGTCGACGAGGAATTCAGCCACGCCCTCACACTCAACCCCCTACCCATGGTCTGATTCGTCCAACTCGTGCAGCCAACATTCCTGCCATCTGGCAACGTCGAATGGATACGGTTCTGCAAAATCTCCAAAATGTCGTAAGTTTCTTTGATGATACCATAGTTTTTACTGATACTTTCGAAAATCTGATCCAGACCCTTACCGCAACGCTGGAGCGTTTTCGCCAACACGGTCTCAGGCACAACCAAGCCAAATGCAGCTTTGCAGAACCTGTCCTGGAATCTCTTGGCCACAAGATCGATGCGTCAGGTATTCACAAATCAGACGCGCACATCCGAGCTGTACGAGACGCGCCGAAACCGACGACCGCAGAAGAACTCCAGCTTTTCCTGGGAAAAGCTACAAATTACAGCGACTTCATCCAGAACTTGTCAACGAGGGATCGTCCACTCAGAGATATGCTGTAGAAAGACCCCCTCGTGTGGACACCTGAGGGTGTCTCGGCCTACCAGGATATCAAGAACGCTCTGATCTCACCTCTGGTCCTTATGCCGTACTATCCAACCCTACCACTTCGGCTGGCAACAGACGCCAGCAAAACCGGACTCGGCGCAGTGCTGTCCCACAGGCTCAGCAACAATCAGGAGCGGCCAATCGCATACGCACGCCGGACTATGACAGCAACAGAGCAAAGACACCCCCAAATTGTCAAGGAAGCGCTCGCTATCGTCTGGGCTGTGCAGAAGTTTTTCAACTACCTGTACGCTCGCCACTTCACACTCATCACGGATCACAAACCTCTGACGCAGATCCTCCACCCAGAGAAGTCGCCAGTTCTGTGCATCAGTCGCATGGCCAATTATGCCGACTACCTTGCTCACTTCAATTACACCGTTGTATTCAAAACATCGAAGCAAAACGCCAACGCAGACTACTGTTCCAGAATGCCGATACTGACAGTCAATAAGGTTCGGAATGCAGGTCCGCACAGTGGGGAAGAGACAATGGAACATGATGACTTCGATTTGTTTACAGTTCACCAGGTTCAACAGCTTCCCGCCAGAGCTGAAACCATCGCACGAGAAACAAGGAAAGACCTGCATCTTGGCAGAATTGTAAAGTTATTGGAAGAAGGCCAAGACCTCGCTCGCCATAACTTCAAGGCACCCGAGGCAAAGTACACATTTGCTGCCAATTGCCTGATGTTTGAACACAGAGTAGTGATTCCACCTACAATGTGAGAGGCCATCCTCAATGATCTGCACGCAGCTCACCTGGGTATCGTCACGATGAAGGAAACGGCACGTTCCTTCGTTTTCTGGCCAGGAATTGACGCTGACATCGAAAAGTTGGCGAAATCCTGTACCACATGCGCTGCCCAGGCTCATGCTCCACCCAAGTTCCGCGATCACCACTGGGAGTATCTGAGGGCATCATGGGAGCGCATCCATATCGATTACGCGGGGCCAGTAGCTGATACTATGCTACTCATCGTTGTAGACGCCTACATCAAGTGGCTCGAGGTCAGGCCAACAACCTCCACAACAGCAGCAGCAACAATTGCTCTGTTGGACGATTTATTCACGGCGTACGGGACTCCTGTCACAGTCGTCTCAGACAACGGCCGACAGTTCATCGCGGAAGAGTTCAAGGCCTTTCTGAAGAACAGTGGTGTGGAATATCATAAGCTCATAGCGCCCTATCACCCATCGACAAATGGCCAAGCAGAACGGTATGTCCAAACGGTGAAGGACGCCCTCCACGCCATGAAGACCACCAAAGGAACGCTGCGGACCAACCTGAACGAGTTTCTCCGACAATTTAGGAAGGCGCCTCATTCTACCACTGGACAGTCCATATCTCGGCTGTTTATGGGAAGAGAGCTTCGAACACGTCTAAACCTGACAAGACCCGAAGATGTTCGCACAAAGATCTGTCAAAAACAAAGGGCGGAAATGGACTCTACGTTTCGCACTCTTGAAGTGGGCCAGTCCGTCTATCCGGCAACCCGAACATGGACAGATGGCTTCCTGGTACCATCGCAGCCCGCATCGGAGATCTACTACCAGGTCTACTACCAGGGAAAACGGGTCAAGCGACATATCGACCAACTTCGGAAATTTTCAGAGAACAACAGACCGCAGGGGACCAGACACCGACCACCGACGAAATAGCCGAACTACACCCAGGCGACGACGGACCCACTTCTTCCAAACACCAGCAACCACAGCATCAGTTGAGAGGGCGCCAGAAGCTGCTCGTGCCAACGTGACTCCAGCATCAGTCCAGACACCAGCTACACCAGCTACACCAGTCACACTGCGAAACCCAGACCGAGCTTCTCATTTACTGCATACACCAATATTACCCCGCAGATCCACACGCATATGTCGTGCACCCTTACGTTATTCACCATAGTTGTAACCAGGATCATTTAAAAGAGGGAAGAAATGTTATGTATTAGGTCAGTTGGTAACACTGACTCCGGCTTCTCCCCCTTCTCCCGCCGGCCGGCACAACAGTGGTGCAGGAGTCTTCTTTATGTTCTCGAGTGGTGTTGTGACCGCGTGTGCCGCGCCAGTATATCAAATGTATCCTATAGATGAATAAAGTGCTATTGTTACGAGCTAGTGATGTTATTTATTAACCCACAAATACCACAGAAATGAATTTGGATTATTTACACAACACCTCCTTTCCATTATACTGTACGAAATTACATATGATACAAACAATAAAATGTAATACTAAATGTTAATTTCGTGCTTTACAGAACAACTATTATGGCCTGTACAGATGAATTCACAACACAAAAACGTGGAAACAGCTTAGGATGTGCGGCCATCTACCTTCAAAACAGTCAACTTGTTCATTTAAGTAGATTTATTCCAATAGATGTCATTGTTTTCATGGTGTAATGGGTTATGATCACAAAACAATAGCCAAATAAATAAAAAATGAAGATTTTAATTTTTTAAGAAAACGGTATGTGATAGGACTAAATGGACGTCGTTTTTGGAATCAGAACATTGAATTTTCTATAAAAAGACATCAAAACCTAAAACAGCAAAATCACTGTTGACCTGTGTTATCGAACCTGCGCTTGCGTTGTTGGCAATAGAATGCGAAATTTTAAAATCAATATATTGAGATGATCTTATCGATCCATTCGTGTCAATCACCAAGATGTGAGAGATTTTAGTTTATTTTGTGTAATGATATTGTTATTATAAAAACTTTGTATTTTTATTAGTTGATTAAATGCTTTAAAATTATTCAAATTTAATTTTCTGCATTCAAAAAATTAAAGAATACAAAAAGGACTGCCGAGTGTGTGCCCACAGGCACTCCAATTGTAATTCCATAATTAGGAACAAGGGTTATAACCTCTCAGGATAAAAATAATTTACAGAAATTTTGTGACATTCTGAAAATACATTATTTAAAGTTAAGTCAAATTTTGACAGTTATCACAAGAGTGTCACAGGGATCAGTGCTAGGAGGTCCATTGCTATTTCCGATGTTAACGATATTCCAAGTTCTTCAGGTTTCACTGTCATTTCTTATGCTGATGATAGAACTTCAGTAAAAACTGGACCCAAGTCATCTAGAAACTAATCGGACAGAATCTTTAAAAATACTAAAAAAAGTTACTTGCCACGGTATCAATTAGAATTAAATGTTGACAAAACTATGTTAATCAACTTTAAACTTTTTTTTACATTTGTTGCTTCAACTCACGACGCAACGCGTCTCCTAACACCTTCTTGGGGGTTGAGCGCTATTGGAATAATCCTCCGTTACTTTCTACGTATAATCTGGAGTAATTCTCCGTTACTGTGTACATTTCTGTCCGTCACGTCTCGTCGCAGTCTGTTGTCAAGAGGATCACCAGGTAGCATCTCCGCGTACGTGCCTCCCACCACGCGCTCCTGCGTCACTGCCCATCGGCCAGAATTGGGAAGGAATAAGGATAGGGGTAGGGTTTAGGACACTTCACAGGGGTTGGACTAGCCCTTGTTAAGCAGCCAAACTCGTTTTGTTGGAACAAATTTCACATGAGATTCGACGGGAATCGAAACGTATTCATAATCACCCTCAACAAAATGTTTAAGTGGAAGTTGATAACAAGGTTGTGATTCAAACAGACTGTCATAAGCTTTTAGGAATATTCGTTGATCATAATCTAACTTATATGTCTGTATTCTCTAATAAAATAATCTCCAGTATATTCTGTTTAAGATACTTGTCCCGACACCTTGAAACTAGAGCACTTCTAACAATCTACTACATGTGTCATAATCCACTCTCTCATATAGTATGCTATTGATATATAGGAAGGTATAACATAAAAAATATCCATACGTTAATGGTCTTTCCAAAGAAGTGTCTCAGAAGCATATTTAAAATCAAACCAAGAAAGTCTTGCAAAGACTTCTACTTTCAATATGAAATACTGTCCATTTTAGCACTCTACACTTATAAATCATTACTGCTATTACGAAACAAACATAATCAATGTTTGGTTAGTAATACAGATGTACATAACAATTATTCTTGAGGGACGTAGGGACTATCACAGGATAAACACTAGCAAGTCTTCAACTAACAAAAATCCTTCTGCATTGCTTTTAATAATTCCCAATTATCATAAAATCAGCGATAATAAATACTTCAAAACCTTAAATGATCATTTTGTGTGTCTACAAGATATCTGAATTCTTTAATACTATTTCTGTAGCTATTAACCATGTACCGCTGCCAGAGTGACGATTCATTGTACAATTAGTAATGTGGTGAATAATGAAATTATATTTATCCCACAGGATATATATTAGCAAGTTCTCTACTATCATAGATCCACATTACATTGCAGCATAACTTTTCAATAAGCTCCCAGCTAATATAAAAAGAGCTGATAACATCCTCCAAAACATTCCTTAAGAGCCATCTTGTTGCTGTACGTCCATACTTACTAAATGAGTTGCTGTAATATGAAAGCAATAGTTGTTGGGATTTAATAATTTACTTGGTACCATTACCACTTATTTAATTGTAATACGAGTATATTGTTACGTTTCTATGTGGTGAATTAAAAGTTTCGTATTATTTTCACAAAAACGTTTATTTTGTTACTTAACACAATCACTGAAAACACTTGATTATTTATTTACACTACACTTTTCCTTTATTTACACTACTCTTCTCTTCAGTTTTTACATTTTAACTTTTTGATTATTTATTTACACTATTCTTCTCTCACACACTCGCACAGTCCTAAGCACTGGCCACAGTTCACTGCACTGATCACAGTTCGATGCACTTTTGTCACCGACCACAGTACGATGCACTAGCCACGGTTCACTTCACTGAGCACAATCACTACACAGCTATTCACTGCGATGCACACACTTCACAGTTCACTTCCACTGCGGACTTTAGACTGACTCGGCCGGCCGTCGCGTATTTACCGTCAAGACAATCCAGAACCCCGGACACCGCGACCGTTCTGGAATTATTCGCCGGCAGGTGATGCAACCCGCGTTCACAGGCAGCTCGTGGTCGCCGGCAGATGACGTAACCCGCGATCACAGGCACCTCGGGATGGCGCCGGGGGATGACGCAATATTCGTTACAATATAATTGTCACTGTCCACATAATCAAAATTTTGTATCAGTTTCTCTGAAGAGGTCAAATATAATTCAGCAAAACTTTGAAAGAAGAAAATAATTGATGATGAATGCTGAATGTTCAATACTTAATCCACATGATCATTTTAATCCCTCCTGTATATTAATTCAGCAATTCAATCAGCAGCCACAAATGTTTTAAGGTGTTTTTATTTTAGACGGACATTCTCATAAAAAAATGCCCTTAAATATTTTTATACTTTGTGATATGTTCTGCTTGCCTATGTTTTTCCTCTATCTGTTTTTGTCCTCTTCCACTTTTGATTATTCCTGTTCTTGTTCTTTTAAATTTGATTTCATTGTTGTATTTTTCAAATTATACAAATTATATTTATGGTAATCTGCTCCCTCTCAGTTCATACTTGCCTCCTTGAAACAGGGATATTTACAATCGGAATTTTTTTCCCTATTTGTGTTTTTTGGATTTATTTTTATATTTTTTCTCTGTTTTTTCCATAATTTCATCTCTGATTACTGTGTATTTTAATTTTTAATTTCATTCTGAACAATATCATCAAAATTTGTTTTTATTTTCAGACATAAGTATATCATTTTGTTACACCTGAAGATGCTTATATATTACACAAAACATTGTGTTCCAGTATTATATGAAAAAAAACAACAACAGTGTTTTGAAAACCTGTATACTGATTGTCAAACAGAAAGAAAGATGCATGAGTGTTATATTATTAAATACATTTTAGATTGCATAGTCTGGCACAGTACACAATGATGTAGGAGAAAAAGTACTTCATTTTTAAATGTAAAGAATGAATTTAGATATCTATTATTTTCTGGAAAAATATTACAAAGTTTTGTTCATTTTTAAGTTCTGACAAAGAAATCACAAAAAAAAAAAATTCATTTTAAAATTGAAATATGTATTTATATTTATATTTTTTTTTATATTTATATATATATAACAAAATGACATAAAATATCATTGTGAGAAACTTTTTTTTAATACTTGATTGCTTTATTTCACTATAAAAAAGTTATGACCAAACATATTCAAAATACAACTAAGAAAAAAAGCATTTAAAAGAATGCTTTACATAATTCTGTTATTTGTTTTTAAACTGTAATAACATGGAAAATCATGACTTAGATGAAGTAGTGGAGATGTAGGGTTCATGGGGTTTGATCAATTAAATCATCACATTTTTTTTACATTATTTAAATACAACTCTGGGAATGAAAAATAAATTTTATGAAATATTGACAAACAAGTAAATAGTACTGTATTGACCATTTCAAGCCCCATGAATCAGGTATTTCAAAATCTATCTCGTATATTGTTTCTATACTGTAGTGAGGATCTTACAGAAGAAATAGAAATTTCTGTTATTAACTGATTCACAAAATCGAATGCCATCTGGAGAACAGTGTCGTAAGGGGTCTTACATGTACGCCATAGCCAAAACTAGGGCCATGGAGGAATACAAAATTCCTCCAAGCTAGGGTTCCGTAAACTCGTGTCTTATTCAGAAACAAATCTCGCGCCTTGGCGCTCCTAATATAGTTCACCGGTTTGCCGTTAGCGCTGTCATCGGAGTCGAGGCAGTGCCCCGCCTATATGCCATTAGTATACTCTCTGCCATAGATTAAAGAGGCTTTACTACATCTTTACTCTATGGAAGTAGCAATGCGTCAAGAGCAGGAGGTTAAGAGCTGGTCAAGAGACTCTCTTGAAGAGAGGAGAAAACGGATTGAAAAGGAGAGATGGATTTCGCGATGTGATGTGTTTTCGTGGTTAGGTGCGGTATACTTGTTTCGGATTTGCAATTGCAACTTTGAACGATGAGTGATAATTCTTAAACTTCATTTTGTAATGATCTTGCGTATGTAGTACGTTCCGTTATCGCTGAAGAGACCTGCAGAACTAGTTAATTATTCCAAGATAGTAACTTATTAGGCCGTGCCAGACGTATCGACTTTTATTGTGCCTAACGCTTCGTAGAAAAAAAAGTCAAGGTTTCATATAAAATGCAAGAGAAAATGAAGTAATGAGAACGCAATTCGTGTAACTCCACAGTTTTGTACTTCAGAAGCAAATGTTTATTGGTGCTCGTTTGTGTGTTGTACTTTTCTAGTAAAGCGGCCAGTTTTCTACAAATCTTTATGATATTTAAATATTTATGATAAATTACATTGAGGTTAATTTTTGCCATATTTTGTACGTAAATGGTTTTCTAATTATTGTACGAGATGCAGCGTGCATCAATCAATATTGATTATTTAGTATCAAAGTGTTGACACAGTGTCCATCATTATAGGTGCACTTTGGATTAAAACGAAAAGTTAGTGTGATTAGAATTGACAATGTCTGTTTTCAAAAAACCCAAAAAGAATTTTAGACGAAGAGCGGCGGAGTTTAATGATGATGAAGATGAAGGAAGTGGTGAAATTGAAAAAGTTAAATTATGAAGAGGAGACCCCGGTTCAGATTCATCCCACTGCTCCAAAAGTAAAAGAAAAAAATAAGGACAAACGAAAAAGTGTTTTAAGTTTTGAAGAAGACCTCAACGAAGGTATCTGTCGTATTTTTAGTCATAACATCATTGTCATCCACAACTTCTTTGCATATGTCAGGATTTTTCAGTTGTTTCTTGAAACAAGTTGTGGAACATAAAATCTGCAATTATACATAATAAAATGTTAATTAAATTAACATTTAGAATTAGAAAGTAATGTTTAAGATAGTGAATTTATGAACATTTCTTTTGCTTTCAGTATAAATGTGTCTGGCCTCAGAAAATATTCCATATTAATATTACTTTATTATTTCAGCATTCAATGTAATTTATGCAGTATTCTGATGAAATCAATTGTTTTTATGCTGGAATGATTACAGTTCTAATTTTATATAAAAGTGGATTTTCTTGGTCATTTTCACAAGCTATGCAGATAAAGAAACTTATCTACATGCTCATTTCTTGCTTTCTTAGTTTTTTGGGGAGGGAAAAGTCATACTGTATTTTTTGTCTATTATTGGTGAGAAGCATATATTCACAAATAGTTCAGTACATCAGTGTGGGTGACAACGTATAAACACTCCTCTAAACTGCTATAGATTGCTTGAAAGTTAGTAATAACTTTTTATCTCAGTAAAGCACCATGAACATTGCAACTATTTTTCCATATATTTGTTATAATTAAAATTCCAAATGATCTCAATGAAAGAGAGTTTTCACAGATAATGCTAGTAAATCACAACTTCAGATTTATTCAAGGTAATAAAGTAACAAATGTTATTCAGTTTTAAAAATTCTTCTGTTAATTAGTACTTGTATTTTTGGTACAACGTTAGATCCGTGAATCATAATTTATTTGTTGTGTTAGTTTGAAAATGATGGAGATAAAAAAATGATTTTGCATAGTGCAGTTCCTATGTGAACTGATTATAATGTCAATATGTTTATTAATTATATGGTATTTTTATGTCAATACAGCAGATGATGGAGAAGTTTTCCAAGTTAAAAAGTCATCGCACAGCAAAAAGATAATGAAACTATTAGACAGGGAAAGAAAGAAGGAAAAAAGGAAGATAAATCAGAAATTCTTGAGTTCTCAGACAGAAAGAAAGATGACCCGTCTGATCTTGTTGTGAGCACTTTGTTAACTTCATTTTGTTGCCATTTTATTTTTAACAATACTTATTTTAATTGAATTAATTAATTTTATTTTACTGCAGATTGTACTTAAAAATACTGAAATGCCCCGAATTCTTAATGGGAGAGAAGCAGAAGCCGCTGAACCAGAGGGCATGAGTTCAGAAGATGAAGAGAAACAACCCAAGTTTTCACAATCTGATCATGTAAAATTACTTCTAGAAAGTATGTACCTTTAAAATTATTTTTATCCGTTGAAGCATTGAGGAATCGATTTTGTCACTTCAAAAGGGTAAAAGATAATTTCTGATTACTCTACAACTTTCATTCTAAGATGCCAGCAATAGCTTCACTCTTTTCTATTAGCTTCTCTTGTGCACTTTCTCCACTGAATAACAAGGGAGGCAATTGTTGAGGAGAAGCCACTTCAATGAACTTTTGTCCCCTTCTAAGCCCACTAAGGGGAGGAAATTTCCAGTATTTGGTAGTGAACGGGCATCAGCCAATCCATTAGTACACTGGTCAATCTCTGAACCAAAATAAAGAGAGGCAAGACTAAAAGAATCATCTCTTACCATTTTTCCCTTTCATGAACACTACGTAATCAAGTTTCTTGACTGAATTGATAAGAACCACTTATTTGAAAAAGAAAGAAAGAATTAAGTATAATATTTAAATCCTTTTATTGTCGTAACAATGTGATGTGAAACAGTAAAAACGTCAATCTGTTGGATTATCACATTCCAAATTATAATTTTCATATTAATAAATTAATCAGTAATTTACTACATTAAAATTTAATTAAACCTTGGTCATCATAATTAAACAATTTTTATATAGTAAACAACTTAATTTTGTTTTAATGTTACCAGGCATTTATTTTAACCTAACACTAGCATAATTGTATTTTGACTGTGTTTTTATACACATAGTCTAAAATACGATTTCCATAAAAAAAAGATTGGAAAAAATGTTCACATTATCCTAATAATTAGTCTGATGTGCAAAGTTTGAAAACAATGTTTTAAACATAATTTTACTTTGCAATCAGTTACTATTCAATTATCTTTCCTCAAAGCCTTTTCTTCAGCATTTGAACTTCAAAACTATTCCCAGTGGTTGAGTGAGCAAGAATGCAGGTTATGGTGACATTTACAATTGGTCCTAATGTTAACTCACAATTTAATTAATTGTTATATCTTTAAGATTTTCATAATGAACACGTTTAGGTATTCTTGCTCACAAAATTAAGAAAATATTTATTTTCTAGGTGGTAATAATTTTTTTAGTTAATAAATTTGAAAGTTTATTGAAAAAGAAGGCAAGGAGAAGAAATCGTAAACTAAGACTTAATATACAATAAATTAAAAGAGGAAAAAAAAATTGTTTTCACATAATTATTTTTCACTTTCAAATACTATATAACCACTACAGATTTTTCAATTACATATTCTTCAAATAAAAAAATAAGTAAGACTAGAAAGAGACTAGAAAAGTAAATGTCAAAAACTCTGCTTTAAAATTGAAATTTCATTTTTTGTTTGTTTGTTTCTCCCTTAATAATTTTGTATAAATATTAACGAACAATATATTTTGCAAAAGATTCCTTTGACTGTGGAAATGTCTTTAGAGGTAAAACATTTTTCTTCCTTCGAGCTTCAGCTACCTCTTTATCTCCTTCAGAGTGTATGAAATTCCATATTCTTAGTTTCATCAGTACTAGCAGTGGCTGAAATAAAAAGTATTATCATAACTATATAATTTTTTTGGTGGACACACTCAAATGTTAGTTAGAACATTCAGCAATTTTTTTTTTTTTTTTTTTTTTTAATTTGGTTATTTAAGGTCGCATCAACATCTTAGGTCATTAGCGACCACTATTGCTGTTACGAGTATGTACTATGAGGATGAAGCGATTGGATGATGATAAGGGTGAAAGAGCAACACAAATACAACCATGCCCGGGGGACTCGAACCCGCGACCCTGGTTCGAGATCATTACGACACTACTGCCTTAGCGATCTCGGCCACCGAGCCGACATTCAGCAATATTGTTCCTAGCCGACTTCATGAAAACTTTTTTTATGCCTTACAATTTATTTCTCATGTACGTTTTATATACAATGTATGCATTAAAGTGTGAAAAGAAACCTTTATAATCTTTTTAAGCACATTGCGCACATGGAGGAGTGGCATAGTTAAAGTTTATTTAGAAAAGGGGTGCTGAAAGATAAAATTTATTCATTATGTTTGTTACAAATAAATTAAATTAAATACAAAGTGTGCAGATGCAACCAGCAACATGCTGTAGCACCCTACTCAAGCATAACTCTAATAGGAGGCATTTTAGATCCTTGTAACCAGATTTTTGTGCCCCCACAGGATCACAGGTTTTTGTTTCTCTATTCGCTAAATTACAAAATGAGATTCTTCAGACATTTTATTTCCAATTTAGCATTTAAGAGAAAGATTCTCTACTCTATATTTGCATTTGTGCATGTGAAAAGCATAGCATTATCAGGATATTTGACTTCTAGAGAATTTTGCTCTACTGGTGGTTGTGGTCGAGGTTGAGACCCGTTCCCATTGCACTTCCCACATATGCCAAAGCTGGAAAATCCTAATAATCCCCCTGTTAGTGCATCACTAATGTTCATTCAAAATAATGTGCTAAAATACCCCCCCCTCAAAGTGTGAAAACTGATGCTGATGAAAAATCTTCAATTAAAACTTTAACTTATCATTTAGATTTAAATATAGGTTTGAAAGTTAAACTATTTCCTTATCCTTTATGCCCATTAACGTGCAAAATTTTCAAAGGAGTTCAGCAAATTTTTATTAATTTTTTTCCCCTCCTCATAGTCTTCAATAACTCTAGGAATTCAACCCAACTGATCCCAATACCTTATTGTTATGAATTAGGAAGAAGAAAATCAACCACAAATAAAAACACATTCATACAATGTGATTATTGGTAAACTTGGCCAATGACTTAAGGATTATTGAGACAAACATTCATTATTTACCTATTTTTGTTCCATCGGGACTCCACAATAGATACATCACTTGTGTTTGGTAACCCAACATGAATTTATCTACCACTTTGTTCAAATCTGACAGCACCACAATCTCACTATATCCAGCACTAGACGAGTGCAAACCTGGAAGAATTAAATAAGTAAAAATAATACTTAATTATTAATAAAAATGTATTTTTTCCAAAGTCAATTGTTCTGGTACAGCATTGCCCACATATCATTGTATGCACTCCATAACAGAGACATCCATTTTGTAAATACAAAACAAGGGTAAAACATTTTGTGTACTACTTCTTGAATTATTTGAAAAAATTCAAACAACAAAACCGTCTGCCTTTTTTAATCCAGTAACTTCCACTAATTCTCCTGTGCAGGAACTCCATGCAAGACTTAAAACAAAGCCTTTTGTATGAGGTGTTCTGGTTGCAATTCTTGTGCAGTTATTTACATTATACAATGTGATAGTTCCATGTTTTATTCCACCTCCAATGGCTAACAGGGAAGGTTTCCAAGGATGCCACGCCATTGCCTGAACAAATTCTCTACTCAATCTCTGCAGAAAGAATTTCCTTTAAACTTTAGGAGAACACATACCCTGGCTGGATAATCAAATACAATTTCAAAATGCGGAGTTAATAGTGGCCATGTCCACAAACAAACAGCATTGTCACTACCAGCAGAAGCTAAATATTTGCCATCCGGTGAACACTTTGAAGTGACAATATTTCCTTCATGAGCAACTCTGAAATCCATTCGTCTATTTGGTGTTAGCATTAGTGTCAATTTACCAGATGAACATCCACTAGAACAATAGAAAAGATTTAATGATTTTTATCCATTGCAGTTATGTAAATTGATTATTTTAACAAGAACAATAAAATGAATGTTTTTTTCTGCAGTGAATAGAAAGTTTTAAACTATGGGGGATTTTTCACAACCAATAAAATTTATAGATATTTATATATCACAATGGATCAATTTTTATTTCTTTCACCATCTCTAAACCAGCACAAGATTTGTTCTGCTTGGGTATACATGCCATAATTGGAAGTTATAAACATACTTTCATTTACACAGTAGTAATGGATCAAATAATCCAATCCACTCCAGAGAAAAACATTTATATTTTTTTATGAATTTAGCTTCCCCACTCCCATCATCACCTCAGGGACAAAACTTTTTCACATAAGAAAGTGCCTTATTTTATTCTCTTGTACCATGAATTACTATTGTACAAAATACAAGATAGTAAATTGGATTTTTATGTGTAATTAATCTTTTTCACTTCTGAATATGTTTTTCATTAGAATATTACATAATATTAGACAATGGTGTACTTACATGCATAATGGACTTATTTTTTTAAAGACCAGTGTCTACTTTTATCTTTTGGCCCAAGATCTGTTAAGTTTTAGCAGAGAAAAATCCTAATAGAAAACCACAAGAGGGAGAAGAATCCTTCAGAGGTGCAGTAAATATCCTTGAGGAAGGACACACTTAATAAATTTGGTCATCCAGGGAAAAAAAGCATGGTGGCAACTCCTCAAACCAGCAAAGTCGACTCATGGTATAGACTGATGTCACAGCAGTCCTCTGACGAGGAGGTACTAGGATTCAAGTCCCAATGGTGTCAGCATTTTTAGCACTAGTTAGACAGCTAGGTTGGATTCAGCTGTTTTCTGGAGGAGAATACTAGCTACTGGCTGCTCTGATCGTTAGTTTCCATTCCTTGTCCTCTCCTCTGCCCTTACTTACTCACACTCATCTGCACTACACTACCACACTTGGGAGCTTAGAGCTTGTTCCGGCTGATGCAGCGACACGCTACACTGGTGGGTGATACCTGGTCAGGGAAAATCCCTACAAGTGAACGGATTTACCTATCTAGCAGAAGATCACCACCATCTCCCGTGAGAAAAGCATTCACTAAACACACAAGATTGATCACTTTAGCTGTTGACACCCCCAGAATCACTAATCAATCAATCAACCAACTCAACTTAAGAAAAAATTAAAAGGGCTAAAAGCCTAATTTAGGAATACACCACGATCTGAAGTCTAGATGATGATTAGTGAACAGATTTCTATTATTTTACACATTTTCATCAGTTGCTTCAGGGCACAGCTAAGCAAAATTTCTTGAGTTGGTTAGAATTGGATGCTATGCAGATTAATATGTTAATACACATTTGTGCATATTTTGCTGATTTTTCCTGTTGGTGCATAATCATGTAATTACAGGCACATTTTGCAATTTCGTTTAAAAAAAGACTTGCTCAAAACTCTTCATGTTTTTTTTGTTCTTAAAGAGATTGTTACAGTTTGCAATTTTTTTCTTTTCTTTATAGTTGATAAAATACTTGTACAATGTAGGATATTTCATGATATCATGTTTTTATACCAGATAGAAAAATTAAACAAGACATACAATGTACTTCATTAAAGTGCACATTTGCTTCAATTATTTCTCCTACAAAGTAAACTTGATTATATTATGTTTGCACAAAAATATATATTTTCATTCTAAGAATGCTTCTCCTGAATTTGATCAATACAGGAATCAATACAGGAAACGAAATATTATTAATTATAATAGCATATTAAAGTACACATTTTTTATATTTTTGTCATGAACGCATGTTTTTGAAAGCATGTCTAGATTTTTAGGGCATGAAAATGCTCTCCTTAAATGACAACTAAGAAATTAAAAGACAATTACGCCTTTTGGAACATGGAATATACAAGAGTTACTGTAGAAAATATCAGGCCTTCAAAGAATTAAGAAAATTAAATATGGAAATGCAAATGCTTGTTGGAAAAAATAAATGAGAAGAGAATCAAAATCCAGGAGACTACATATTCATTTCTTCACTGGGCTAGATAACATTCATGTACCAAAGTTGTGTTTTGCAGATTATAAGAATTACAAAATGAGATTATAATGCCCTACAAACTGAGATCACCCTAACTCTAGAATACTGGAATTGGAGATAAATGTATTACCCGCGCAACTTTTATTTATTTATTTTATGTCAAAAAAACAGTTAAAAACTGCGTATGACGTCCTATGGGGAAAAGTGAATTGTGTGCACATTTTCAAAATTCTGTGATCCCTACACCAAGTCATATACTACTTAAATTTTCAATTTTGAAAGGGAGAAAAAAACAAAAACTCCCATGTAGTAAAATCTATTTTCAAAAATAAATAACAATACATTTAATTTGTCCAGAAGCAAAACAATGGGCCATCTCAGCATTTACTCAATGGATCAGGGAAACTGGACGAAAAACCTGATCGAGATGGGGGTCATTGACCCGAAAACTGTAGTACAATAGTTGTTACAGGATGTTTATACTCATTTACAGAGTAAAAATGGTAAATAATGCATTATGTATCATTGTTAAAATTAATGTTACTTTTCTTGTGATGCTCAGTATAGTCTCTAATTGCATAGAAACAGTTATGCAGCAGAAACGATTTCACTTGGGATTTAAACTTTTCTATTGAATTTAATCGTTTAATGTCACCTGGCAAAGTGTTGTAAAATAATGTACATGTATTTTATGTGAATTTTTTGTAATGAGCTGTTGATACTGTCGCCTGATGAATATGATTTCTACGTCGAGTGTTATAGTAATAGACTTCGGCATTTTCTGAAAATATATTCCCGCCCTTGAGCAAGTTATTTTTTACAAAAACCACTGATTCGTAAATAAAAAGACACGGTAATGGTGGAATTCCTAGATTAATGAAGAGAGGCTTACATGAATCACGTGGGTGGGATTTGGTTATTATTCGTACAATTCGTTTTTGTAATCTAAAAGTCTGGGAGCTATAAGATGTATTTCCGCAGAATATAATGCCATATCTCAGGCGGAATGAACATTCGTGAAGTATACACAACGAGCAGTATGAAGGCTGACTGAATTTGCAAGAATTCTGAACGCGTAGCATAATGAACTTAATTTTGTGTTCAATTCATTTAAATGGACGTTCCATTTAAGGTTTGACTGAATTGAGAGACCTAAAAATTTTGTTGCCTTAACATCAGTCAATGGTACACTGTTCATTTTCAATGGAGCACAGAACTGTTTATTTGAAATGGAAAACTGCATTAAAACCGTTTTCTTTTCGTTCACTATTAATTTGTTATTTCGGAACCAATTTGAAACATCTGATATTGTACTATTTACTGTTTCTTTATTGCAAAGGATGTTCGTATCATCCGCAAAGAGAACCGTTCTTCCGTTTCGAATCGTTGAGGGCATATCGTTTACGTAAAGTAGGAACAGAATAGGGCCTAAAATCTATCCTTGAGGAACTCCACATGCAAAGGCAGAGTCGGAAAGGTGCGTACGTAATGTTCCATCATTCCAGTAAGGTATTTCAACTCTCTGAGATCGTTGTTTAAGGAACATAACCAATCTAGAGCAATCCAGAATTCCATTGAAGGTAATTTTGAAAGTAAAATGTCATGATCAATGAGTCAAAACTTGTATTTCAACTCTCTGAGATCGTTGTTTAATGTACGAACATAACTAATATAGCTGTTTCCGTTGATTTTGATTTTCTAAATCCATGTTGGCAAATCTGAAAGCGCGTCGTGTTTAGTAGAAAGGTTTCCATTCGTATGTAAAAGTCTTCTAATATTTTTGAAAAGACTGATAGAAGAGAAATGGGCCGATAATTTTGAATTTCATTTTTGTTGCCTTTTTTGAAAAGCGGCTTAATTTGAGCTGTTTTGAAAATATCTGGAAACGTTCCAGTGCATAAAGATGCATTAAATATGTGAGTTAACGGTTGTATAATGGCATACGCAGAAGTCTTTAACAAAGAATCCGGGAATTCATCTAAACCGGACGGATATTTATTTTTTAGTTTACCGATTATTTTGAGAATTTCATAGGAAGAAGTTTCGGAAACGAACATTGTGTCTAAAATTTTGGGTGAACTGTCTGTTTTTGAATTTTGTGCCTGAAGACCCTTAGTGAGATCGGCAGCAATTCTGGAAAAGTATTGGTTAAAGAGACTAGCAACTGTTGCCGGATCGTTCACATTTATATCGTTATATTTTAAAACAACATTCTCTGCGGGTTTTCTAGTTGATTTGGTAGTATTTTTATTATATTCCACATTGCTTTGTTTTATTATTTGAATTCAAAATATCCTGATCGTTTTCATGATTTTAGCCTGCCTCATGACTTTTCGTAACAATGTTTTGTATTTTTTAATGTAGATAAGGAAATCTTGAGATACGTCAGGACGTTTAGAAATGAAAGAAAGAATTCGCTTGCTTTTACAAGATGTCCTAATCCCTTGGGTTATCCAGAATTGCTTTTCCGTGATGTATTTAATTTTCTTTTTGAAAAGGAAAGCAAGTGTTAAAATAAAATGAAAGAGTTGAAAAAAAGAATTATATTTGTCGTTTGTATCAACCGTTTCCCATGACTCCTGCATCAAGTAATCAATGAATAATTTTATTTTACTTTTAGTAAACAATCTAGTCATAAGTGTATTATTTATTTGTCAGTGATCGCATTTCTTATAATGTAAGAATTTGTGCATCGTGGTCACTGTATCGTAAATCTTTTGTTTCAACTTCATATCGAGTAGTAGTTTTGTTAATTATAATTTGATCAATTTTGTGATCCGTGTAGGTACATTAATTGTAATGTCTAAATTGAAGGAATTAATTAAATTGAGAAACTTTTCTTTCTCGCAAGATTCGACCAGAAAATCAATGTTAAAATCTCCGCATACAACAATGGATTCAAAAGAGCGATTGCTGACTTTGTTAAGTGTTATCTCCAGGTTTTCTAAGAACGAAATATAATCTGCAGTTCTCTTTGTTGGAGGTCTGTAAATGCAAAGTATTATCACTTTTAGTGAAGTAAGATGCACAACAAATTTCGAAACTATTTTCAATGGAGTACACATTTAATTCCGCCAAGGGGATGGAATCTGTGGTATCCCCCCAATCAGAGAACGAGACGGAGTTACGCTCCGCCGCACCGCTAGTGGAGGGGCGCAGCCCCTCCCCTACCACCGCCGCACTTGCTACACGCCCTATGGAGGCGTAACCTGCGGCGCACTACAAGGAGACTCAGGCTGCCCCGGCGCTTGCTACCGTCACCTGCCGTGACGTATCCGCCGGGCGACCTGCACCGACCTCGGGGCCCTCGCTATACGCCCTATGGAGGCGTAACCGGTTGCGCGCTACGTGACTCACGGCTGCCACCGACGCTTGCTACGTGGCCGGCGATCAACGCCGACCTCGGTGGCCCTCCCCTCTTGCTACCCTTCTAATCGCGGCGTCACCGCCGCGCGGTACTTCGGAGACTAGAGGCTACTGCGGCCACTATCACCTAACAACTCTTATCGCCCTGCAGGCGATAAGGCTCGGCAAGGCAAGAAGGCAGTTAAGAAGCATTGTACATATTTGTGATGTTGTTCTGTGTATTTATTATTTGGTGAAAGTAAATGGTTATAAAACATTGACTGTTTATATTACCTTGCAATCCTGCAAATACAACAGAATCAATATTATTTCTAACGTAAATACAGGAACCCCCATACGTAGGACCTTTATGGGATTCTCTTTCTCTGCAATAAAAGCCTGCTAGGTAAAAGTTTGGAATTTGGAAAATGCTAAGTTCATTAGGAGATAACCAATGTTCTGTAAAGCAAAGAACGTCCGTTTGATTTAGATCGCTCTGAAGAGCTGCCTCGATAAACTCAGTTTTATTTGAAAGGGATTGTACATTATGGTGGAGAATGTTTATTTTTTGCAAGTACCTACACGAATGTTTTTCTGCTGCATCTGACTGTTGTTATATATTTACTCCATTTTTACCTCGAGTGCGTGGTCGAAGGTTGTAGTGTGTCCCAGCAGTGAGAGGTTGTGAGGAAGATGGGGCATCGGATGTAGACGAATTGGTAGTGGGAATGGGAGAAACGGGAGTAGGTTCAGAGGAAGAGGCAACAGGGTTCGAAATAAGGGTGGGGGGTGGAGAACGTAAGGAAGGTGAAAGGGATAGATTTTTGGCAGGAGACTGCGTAGGACTGGAGTTGATGATGTATTGTGCAAGCTTGTTACCGACTGCATGTTTTCCAGCAAGGTTCATGTGAAGACCATGCCGGGTGAAGTGTTTTGCTGAGAGGAAATTAATTTCAAAAAGTGTGACATTTGTTTCTCTCAGCTGCAATTGTTGGTGCGTGCTAATCTCGCTGCATAGTGTTGGTCTGTTGTACCAGAAGGGCAGAGTCGAGACTACAATGTTAGTATTTTGGGCGGCACATTGTAATTTGTTAACATGTTGTTCAGGTGTAAAGTTACCGCCCAAGTTAATGTCATTCTGCCCTCCTATGATAATGACTGTGTCCTGATTGGTCAGTGTTTTCGTGTGGGTGTCAATTCTGCAGTCACATCTGCAAACCTCCCGTTAGGTTTAAAAATAGATGAGACTGAGAAATTGGAGGTAACTTCCTACTGAGAATGGAGGAAAGATGGCAGCCATGACTGTCAGCTAAAATAAGTACCTGTTTTAGGCTCAGTAGGAATGTCTTTGTTTTCAAGTGAGCTAGGATGCGCAGCTTTACGTGTTTGGTTTTGACGCTTCTAGCCTGTTTGCGTTGTTTGTGCATGTACTTGTCGATGGTAGAGAAGGGTGGTGAGGATCAGGAAGCGAGAAAATCTGTTTCATAATCTAAAACACTAAATTTGTTTTGAGTTGTGACTGGATGCGGTGTCTGTGTCTTTTGTACAGTCACGGATGTACGGTTGGTATTATTCGCAGTGTTGCCGACTTGTACCCAACCGTCTGTGTAGAGAACGACCTCTTCCAACCTTCGGATATGTTGATCTAAATTATTGCTTATGTGTGTGAAGGCTTTCAGAAGGTCGGCTTTGAGAGTGTAGAGAGTAAAAAGAGTAGAACGAGCAGTAGCCATGTCACGAATGCGTTTTAATGTACGTGATAAAAATTGAAATAAATACAAGAAACCCCAGATAAGAGCAACAAAAACCTAGCTTTATATTTTAAAAGTGTTAAATTGATGTGTATTAAATAAATTAAAAAGCAGGATTGAATACAAAAACTAGAAGGTATGCTACACACAAAATCTAAAGGAGCTAGTACTTACTTTTCTTGAACTATGACCTGGCTTTCCCCTCCTTAGAGCAATAAACAGTTGAAGACCGAAGCTCGCAGGGAGCACTGATTACAACATTCCAAACTTATCCTTACTGTCGCGTGAGAAAATATATTTACTGTTGAAACCGAGAACTCCTGGTCGTATTTTCCGCAACAATTTCTAAAGAAATTGCCAAAGTATATCCAGATACATCGCAGGAGATACCTCGAACTCCTGAGAAAATTAAAACTCAATTTATTGAGAAAGTTGCGAAGGCATGATTAATATTCCAGAGATTGGTATTGCTTCATGAAATCTAATGGCCGATGTAACTAATACCCCAACTCCACCCGCATTTCTCGAGGCCATCGTTCAAGAAAAGTTGCGCGATTCTACTGGCTTTTTTTAACGTGACATCTGATGACGTAAAATAAATAAATAAATGATATTATCTTCAAGATGGAGTATGGCACGACTTGTTGCGTCTTTCTTGGTCCTGCCGCAAGATGTCCCATGATCGCGCCCGTATCAAGCAGTGCTGCAGATCAAGCGTCTCTAGTAGCAGGATCGAGAAAGACGCAAAATGTGTCATATTCCATCTTCAAAATAATACCCTCAGCTGTCATGTTACGAAAACCCAAGACTAATACTTTGACAGCATGAGTGTGCTGCAATTGAGGGCATTATTGTGCAAATTACAAATGATTACTGGAGGAATTTTTGACTAGTATATTAAATGCCGGCGGCGCTAGCCGAATGCGTTTACTACGCTCCGTGAAGTCACGAAGGTTAAGCGCATTCGAGACTCGCGGGTTCGTGGTTGGGTGACCGGCCAGGAACCCCGGGATCTAACGGCGTCGAGCCCCTGGCCGAAGGGATAAAAGGCACTGACTGACTGTGACGTGACGAGACTGGACTAATATTAAAAAATAGTAATGCCCATTAATGGAGGATTACTCCCAAGGGCAAAAGCGCTCAACGCCCTTAAGGGCTTGGAGACGCGTTGCGTCAAAGTGGACGCAACAAA
>CAXIVR010000003.1:36725508-36745357 GCA_964035755.1 Teleogryllus oceanicus
TTTCCCTAAAAAAAGAACTTCAATTATAATGGATGAAATAATCAAGATAAAAAAACCTTACAAATAAAGTGGTGTAGATAGTTCCCGATTTTGAAAACATCCAAAAATAATTCTTTAATAATTTAATAAAAAATGAAAATGTTTTAAGGTAAAAGCCTTTATTCGTATCTTTTAAACCCCCAGCATCATTTATAGGTCAGAAGATACAATTTTCCTGAACTTTTTTATTGATTTAATTTTAATTTCGAAGACAAATACTAAATTTTTTCAGAAACAAAGCAACGTTTTGCGGGACCCCTGAAATTAAAAGAATACAATTCTTAAAAGATGAGACAAGAAGAAAAAAAAGCATTAAAATACTTAAAATATATTTGTTTTTGTTTTTGTTGGTGATGAATAAAAAAAAGGGGAAGATACCTAGTAAATGCCGTTTTCCTTTTCTTTCCCGTAATGTACTGCCTTTCCCCGGTTCCCGCATCCCCGCGCCGCCTTTTTGCCCCGGGGCCCCCCCCCCTTTCCGGCGGGGGAGTCCCATCAGGGGTTGGGGGGCCCGGGGTGTGGGGCGCGGCGTAAAGGCGCGCGACGCGAGGGACGGGCTTCATCGCGCCCAAAATTCTCTCCCTGGCGCCCCCGGCCAAAATGGCCCATTCCCCCGCCGCCACCGCGCAAACTATGCCCTGTCGCGTCCGCCCCCGCCCTACCCCCGCGCCCCCCGCCCCCCCGCCATCCTTCGCCGCCTCGCCACCCGTCGCCACCTCCCACGCCCCGTCGCCGCCTCTGCACCCCCGCCCCCCCCGCTCCCCCTCCCGCCCCCCCGCGCCGCTGCCCGCCACCCACGCGGCCCGCCGCCTCCCCGCCCCCCTCCTCCTGCTGCCCAGCGCCCCCCGCTGCCCGCGCCCCCTGGGCCACCCCCCCCCCCTCCCGGGCCCCCGCCGCCTCCCCCCGCTGTCTTGCCACTCCCCGGCCACACCGCCCCGCCCCGGGTTCCGCCCTCAGTTGTCGTGCGGCCCCGCCGTTCCTGCCGCCCCCGCTTCGCAGCCCCCATCGCTCCAACGCCCCCCCCACCCGCCCCCACCCACCCGCCCCCCACGCCGCCCCCCACCCACCCCGCCCCCGCCACCCGTCACCCGCCGCCCCCGCCACCCGCCCCCCCGCCACCGCCGCCCCACCATCCTATCCGCCCGCAGATCCTACCGCCCACGCTGGCCCCGCCGTCTCAACGCCCCAGCCGCTCACGTGGCCCTCCTGCCCTCACCGTTCTCTCAGCCTTGCTGCTATTTTCCCAACCCTCTTTCTGCTTTATCTCTATCTCAATGTTGATTTCTACTTCTCACCCCGATCAGAATTCCTCAACCCGGCCTCTCGATACCTCATCGACCCACCTCTTGCACACTCTTCCCAATCTACATTGCGTATCTAAACGTTCCTGGTACCCAATCCCTTGGCTCTCCCACATCCCCACTTCACTCGATCAGTTGCTTCACGGCTCACTTCACTCTTTTCTCCCAACCGTCGTCATGAACTAATGGTTTTGTGACGTAGCGCGACCTTTTGAAACGCGGGAGAGAAGAATCAATAGTAAAAAATGTCTATGCTGCTGAGTGTTAGTACAGAATTAGGTATCTGCTTCCTATACGATGTTGGCCTAATTTACTATATTTGCCGTCTGTCTCCAATGACCAGGCAAATATCTTATTTGTTTTGATGTTGATGTTTAAAAAATATCTTCCGTGTTACAACTTTTGAAATTATCACCGGGCTTGTTCAGGAATAAATAAATGAAGCTCTGTTTCTTTCTCCAATACAGCTAAATATTATTCGTGACAATGATCCAATAGTATATTCGATGTTTTAAATAAGGGATTTACAGTTCACTTGATGCTGTGAAGTGCATTGTTGAAATTAATGTCATTGAGGCAGTTTCATTCTTCGTTTTCACAACATTGGCGGAAAGATATTTTACCACTTTCTTTATATCTATGTTTAAGTGACGGTAAGAGTTAACAATTTTCAGTTTTTTTTTCACTGATACATTTTAAAATATTGTCCAAACTAATTTATTTGCCTCTACATACTTTGTTGACAGATATTCTTCATTATTGATATTCGTTCATTCAAATGTGCAGCCATTAGCAAAAATGTTTGTAAACTACAAAGTTTTAGTAGTAAGTAAAGTATAGCCATTGTTCGTCTTAAGGAAATGCTCATTACATTTTGGAAATACGTTGGGAAAGCGCATGGGTTTTTTAGCTTAAAAACTGGCTCTTTATTTTCTCTCAGTACCATCACTTATAGTAAAATTGGTTCAATGGCGATAACCTGCCCGCTAAACTATACCATCAAAACTCTATAGACATTTTCCTCAGCATCTTTTGACTCTTCCGCAAGCAACAGTTATCCCACGTTATCTCACGAACGTTCTGTAAAATCATCTTGCGAGTCAGATGTCTAAATCTGAGAACCCGTCGATTCAATTGACATCCATTTGCGTATCCACAGCGATTTCCAGCCACGTCTCTGCCTTGCAAACCCTTTTCATCATTACTTTAACTTACTCAAACTGAATCAATTTACATTTTCTAACACTGCTGTTTCCCTGACGTTTTAGTAACGTGAAAATTTTGAAAAACAGAATATTTTATCAACCATCAGCATTGAATGCTCAGACTCGGAAAGTTTTTGTAAACGCACTTTCTGTTTTTTGCTTCTAGTTTGATTCAAATTATGTTTTTTTTTAGGATCCTTTTTCACATTATATACTAATGATGTTTTTAAAATTATTATTTTCTTTTGTTTTCTTTACTTTACATCCCTTCACATTTTTTAAAAATTTTCCCAATTCGCAACGTCGTTTTCTCTCCATTCTTGATTAACATTTTCTATGCCTCGTACTCTTTTTTCTCCTCTAAACCTTTTCCCTTTTATATTCGAATCGATAAATTTTTACTCCATTTATTCTTTCTTTTCAAATTTAAACCCGGAATTTTATTTTTGGTTACATTACGTTTTAAATCTAATTTGTATTCTTAAAAATATCTGTCCCTTTAGAACATCCTTTTGGGAAAAACCCCTAATCTTCAAAGACTTTGCCTTTTTATTTCTGTTCAGCTCCTCTCTGCATACCACCCTTTGCTCTATTGTGCGTGTCTACTTGTTGGTAACTTGTTTTGCAGAACAAAAATGACACCAGTCTTTTCGTTCCTTCCTCTCCTGTTTAATCGAACTCTTTCGCTCTCTCATTTTTTTTCTAATATTGGTCTCTGTTCTGAAATTTTAAATTACTTTCTTTTCTATATTACAGAAATATCATAACTCTCTCTCTTTTTTATCTCTCACTCTTCCTCTGCTAGTGTTCTCTCTCATTAAAAAATTTTATCACTATTCTTTCCAACACATTTCCGTGTATTCTCTCAGTTCCTCACGAATTCTTCATTAAGGCTATTTTTTATGTTTCTCGCGTTCTGATGTTTACCATTTTCAGTTTCATCCCTAAACAAACGTTCTTCCACCTTAGACTCCTTTTTCCCTATCTCCCTCTTTTTCTCTCTCCCTCTCTCTTTTAATCTTCCATTTTACGTGTCCCCCTTTTTTGTCACTTCCTTTCCTTTCTCACTTTTCTACCTCTTCATCACTTTTCTCTGTAAACCTCCTCTTTTTTATCGGTCTCTTTTCTTTTCACTTCTCATTCGATTTCTTCCCCTTTAACTACTTAATAATTTTTAACTTTAATTACTTAAATTTTTTTGCTCTGGTTTCTTCAGTTTTTCCATTTCTTACTTCTATTTCTCTCTTAATCTCTCTCGTCTCTCCTCTTTCTACTTCAGCATCCGTGTCTCACTACTGATCTGCCTGTCTGTCTGTCTGTCTGTCTCTGTCTGTCTGTCTCTCTCTCTCTCTCTCACACACACACACACACACTTTCTCCTCCCTTTTTTTATGTATCTACCTCCCTCTCTGTCTCTTTTACCCTCTCTTTCTGTGACTCTCTCTTTTCTATCTCTCTACCTCTCTTTTCTCTATCTCTCTTCTCTCTCTCTCCCTCTCTTTCTGTGACTCTCTTTTTTATCTCTCCCTCTCTCTTTATCTACCCGCCTCTCTCTCTCTCTTTATCTACCGTATTCTCTCCCTCTTCTCTCTCTCTTCTCTCTCTCCGTGCGCCCGCTATTCCTATTTTTCTCCGCTAATTCCAGTTGCTGGTCGCATCGAAGGCGCCCGGTGGCCCCGCCTGTGTGTTCATTGCCTGCGGGGCCCCCGCCCGGCGTGGCGCTGGCGCGGCGGAGGCCGGCACCTCGCACGAAAAACACACGCCCCTCTAATCTGAGTAACTATTCCTCTATTGAACCAGGATTTTGCTCTTCGATCGCGACTGTTTTTCATACAATGCCCTAATTTTTTTGCCCCTTATTAATGATGTGTAATAAATTTTGTTAGGCAATGTTGTTTTCTTTGTAAATATTATCCGAGGATTAAAATAAAAATAGCAAAGAGCGTTTGCTGCCGACATGCACGGTATGGGTTTATCATGAAACTTTGTTATGTTTCAATTTTATTAAAACAAATTGTCAATTTTACTGAGTTGTTTGAAAATGCGAGTGAAGTACTTAATAAAGTATCATAAAATATTATTCTTCTATTTTCACATTTCTAGATATGTATTATATAAAATCTAAAAAATTCGCCATGAATTCGGTATTCTTGCTACTTTGCAACTGTACGATGATGTAATAAATTTGCTATATGGGTGAGACACATTGGTTTAAAATATGAACATTGATGTATTTTCCAATCATCATTACAAAAGGTTTGAAAAATTTTCTTTTTCGAAAACGTTTTCACAGCATAATTACTTGGAACGATGTGTGTGTGTATGTTTATGTATTTTTTCTGTATGATTGTGACTACAAATTGTAAGTTTTCAAGTTTGTGCTTGTGATGGGTTTAAGTCATTAACATACTGATTTATATCGCTGAAGGGGAAAAAATACTTTGAATTGATGCAGACGATCAGAAAATCAAAATGTGTATATTCATGAAGTTTCAGAACAATGATAGATCTTCATCGTGGGAAATGAAACGCAATTTTGTTAGTGTCTTCTGCGACACGAAGACTGCAGAGCGATATCAGATAAGTGTCAATTTGTGTTTCAGAATTTTGAAAAGCGTTCCGGGAATACAGACAGCTATAAAATTTCAAAATGACAAAAACACTAACTGTCCCCCTGACTCTTATGTTGAAAAAGTACAGAATATGATTAGTGGTATCGAGAGAAATATGACACTATTTATCTTTTTATGCCTGTAGTAACTCACCCTTTTATACTAAATGTTTGTACAGAAATATATTTAAAAATTTTATTTTTACGTGTATTTCTCTTGCAAAGGGGTAACTCCCATTCAAGCGAAAATCTATTAATAAACAAATTTTTTTATCGCTGTTCTAGTTTTTCAGAAAGATTTTATTATTTTATCTATTCCCAAAAAAAAAGCATTAACCTCTGAAGTAAATAATAGAATTTCATCTTTATTTTCCTCTACAAGAAACTCTTACAGACCCCGTGTTTTTAACAAATAATTCCTTAAAATAGCTACCGATTAGCGAGTTTTTTTAAATAAAAGGGTTTTTATTCTACCAATATTCAAGTGAAAAATATATGCATGAAATTTTTCAGCAGTGTAAATAGAATTTCGATAACTATGTATTCCTTTATTTTCTGTTGTTTAAATTTCTCATATTTGCGAACATTTAAAGACATCGCATAAGACAAACGGGGCTACTTGACTTATTGGATGAGTAAACTCTTAAAATCAAATTACAAAAAGTATTTGATAACGGTAAAGAGATTTGGTTAAGAATGAAATTTAAAAGATGTTATCCCATTACTTAACTTTGATTAGAGAACTTATGGGAAAAAAAACATTTCTTTTCTAAGTCTGATGACAAACCGTTATACCTTACTTTTCTTTTTCTTAATTCTAAATCTGTATCTGCAAACTAAGAATACAATTGAAGATTTTATTGATTTACCTCCCAGTTTGTAGTTCCAACTCTATCATTCTTTTCAAATCATGTTTCCCACCCTTTATAGAGACCGCTGCGGTAGATGAACGTGGTAGGCATTTTCGGGGAAAATAAAAAGGCGGGGTGGTGGTTGGTGGGAACTGTGATGAAACGAACTAACCGACCACCTGGACTTCCGAGAGAGTGCATCCTGCCGTGAGAGTTTTGCTTGTCTTTAATGAGGCATGGTGATATTTTAAATGAAACTCCATTAGTGTGAATGGAGGCGTCATTAGAGAGAAGGACGGCGCCCGCTGGAGTGCGGCCGGGAGCAAACATTTTTCATCGCAGTTTTCTGCCGGAGTTTGTATGAAGAACGCGGGTGTTGTTTATTAAAGAGGCTGAACACAACACGGGAGCAAATGAATTAAAGGCGAGAACAGTGATGGATGAAGCAAGGCCAGCAAACTTTGGGAAAGAGGTAAGAGGTGATTAGTACCAAAAGAATGATTTATAATCGGTTAAATATTGTGAGGGAAAGGTAAGGTTGTTTAGTTGGTAGTGTGATCATTAAGGGGTGAATGGGACATGTGTCGCAATGGTAGGATGAAGGCAAAACATTACGAAAATTGAGATTGATCTTGGAAATCAGACATTTGTAATTAAAATTCCCAAATATTATTTACTCTAGTACATAGAGACATTTTGTTTACTGTGTTGGACTTTGTCTAAGTATTAATGATCCCAAAAATCCATCGATTTTTCAGGTGAATGTAAAATGGGGTAGGGGATACTTTTACAAAATTTCAAAGTCTCAAAAACTATAACTGAGATTAATTAAAACCCGCCTGCTGCAAGGTTGGGACAAAGTACTGAAGGTAATAGATAATAGAAATCTATTTACACCCCTAAAACTTTATCTCTTGTAATTCTATTTTTAAGGATCATATAAAGAAAATATATCTTGTAAAGAAGATTTGCAAACATCCTTAGGGAAATAACCAGTACGTTTTGTGTTAAAGAGAAATACTATATTTGTAACATATAAAGAACAATAACGATGAAGATTCAAAGATATTATATCACGTTAATACACTGAATAACATTTGATAAGTTCTTTACGTAAAAATAATGAAACTATCAAATCATTACAATAAAGAAACTAATTTTAAGCAATAAGTACGTAATCACCCTCATTGGATTTCTTTTGGGACTTCCATACAGTGGTTATTTATTTTATATGCTCCTTTATTATGTGAAATAGTTCCTAATTAAGAAAAAAACTGCATACTCGACATCTATTGTATCTAAAAAAAAATTAAAACTCATTTAGAAAACTTTTATCTTAAAAAAAATTACAAATAATTACGGATAATAGTTTCAGTAATGTGTTATTAATAATACTATTTTGAAGAAACTAATTATTGTTTTAGTAGTAATTATATTTAAAAGTTCAATTTAAATAATTACGAGTATAATAAATTAAAAGCAATTAATTTTTAAAAAATATTTTTGTTTCACCAGTGATTTGAATTTTGGGCGTAATTGCAGCATAATGAATCCAAAATTCCAAACTGTTGAAACAATGTCAGGTTGTCAATTAGAAGCAGCAGCCATGGCCGTCATTTATCGGGAACAAAAAATCCTCTCAGCCCCGGCGTCGTGAGGAAAGACAAGAGGACGATGTGAAGCGCCCGTGTCAGTTTTGCTCATCCGTGTCTTCGGATTTGCGGACGCAGGGAACTGAATTAGCGGAAAGCCCCTGGCTGACGTTGGTTGCTGTGAATGATAGTGAGGGGGGAATTTGCTGGCGCGCCGTGTGAAGTGTCTGTTCCTGAGTGGCAGCGTCCGTCCATGAAGCCACCTGAGAATGGCGGCCGGGCGAGTGGGTGATATTTTTTTATTATTTTCCACCTCAGTTCTCGAAGTTATTGAATAAAGTTGTCATTGAGGTACGTGAAAGTTCCGGGTTTTGAGGCTTGTTGTCACATTTCTAAATCGCTTGTGTACGTGAACGCGCAAGATTTGAAGGTCCTTTAGAAGCGTTTTCATTCCATTCTGTCGCATCAAGGAATCTCCATTTGTCATAGTTTCATGGTTTTGAATTCGATGTGTTCATTATTTGGAGGACAGCTTGACAGAATAATTGGCATTCACAGCAATTGGAATATTTTTTATCTTATCCCTGGCTTATATTTGCTGTGTACTTAGCGTTTGATGAGTAAATCTGATCCAATGTAGTGCATGGAAACAGTTGGAAAACAAAACGATGGATACAAAGTATTGTTTTTTTAAAATCTAAAAATATAAATATCAATATTCAATACCCTTTTTTTTCTTCTCTTCTCTTCTCTCTTTTTTCTTGAGCTAACATCTCCCAAATTCTAATACTCATATATTTATCCATTCTTCTCCGTTGTTCTTGGCCACTTTCTGCTTTGAAGACCATTCAGCGTAAATATAGCATATGATCCAACGCCGATGCCCAAAATTCATATTGATACTTTCGTAGTAAAAACCATTAATCATAGTGGTATAACGTGTCCAAACTTAAAGCTAAAGATTTGTCAAAATAATTAAAATGTTATCCGATAAGATAATATGTTATATATTGCACATGGTAATAGGCCATTATAAAGTGTAATTCTCATTTTTTAAAAAAAATAACCATTAATCCATCGTTCTAAAATCCCCATTAACATTTTCAGATTATTGTTTCCTTAATTCTCATTTTGTATTTTCATAAAATTTATTGACTTTTTTTCAAAATGTATTGAGTTTCCAGTAACGGAAAGAAATCTCTTTTTACTATATATAAAAACTTACTATAAAAAAAAATATTTGATCATTCATCTTTTCTGTTTGATGGAAGTTCATTAGGGAAGAATAATTTCATTAGAAACTAAGAGACTAAAATAATATCGACATAATTGGTTTGTTACACAAAAACAATTAATAGCCAAAATTACTACCATCTTCTCTAGATTAAATTGAGAATTGAACGAAATCCCTTTTGCGTGTCTAAAAAGCCGATATACTAAGACAAGTAGAAATGTAAAACTGGATATTATATTAAACGGCAAATTCATGAGTGTCCTTATTTTCCCATTTATTGTTCTAATTCGGATAAGTAAAACTGTCAATTGAAAACGGCTTTTTAACTTTTTTGGGAAATTTTCAAATTTAAAAAGTAAAATATTCCTTTTCCATCTGTATGGAAGAGATACATGATATGAGTATCGATGAGGTTCCAAAAACCCAAAAGTACATAAGAAAGACGAAATGATAAGTGAGCCCCCTTTCCATGCTTCATCTTGATAGACACCCTGTATTTGTGATAGTTACAAACATGTGAAAAACAATACCGGAATATGATACGGAAGAGAAGGGCATCGAAAATTGCGGCTAAGAGATGGAGAACATTTTGTGGAAAGGAAGTTCTAGAGAATTTTAAGTAAATCAGTAATAATAATAGAATCAAAAAATTACTAAGTGAATAAAAGTAGGTAACCAGAAAGTAGACAAAAGTTCTGAAGTAAAGACAAAAAGAGAATGAAGAGTGCAGAACAGTAGAATATCAACATAAACCCAACATGCTATGAATGGGAAATGTGAAACGGGATGGGATTAGTGACCCGAAAAATAAACCCTGGGAACACCCACTTCGCAGAGCGCAGTCGTTCGGCGTCTCCGCAGCACACACAGCGCAGATAATTAAGGCTCCGGGAGTTGACGACACGGTGCACACGGATATCGAACCCTGCGCCTCCTTGTCTCCGCTAGCGCATCCTCTTCGCCGTAAACACGCCGCAATTAATCCCGACCCGCTTGCTCCCCGCCCTAATTGTTCTTACTGAAAACGCCCCGCTTCGCAGAAGAGTGAGGAAACCCGGAGGAGCCGGAATTTTCCAAACATTTCCACCGTATCTGGTAATTAAACTGTTCTCCTGCCCCCGGGGTACGCAACCGTCGACACCGATGCCGACGCCTCCGTTGGGCCGCAGCCGTCATCTTCGTGGCGATATGAGAGTCGTGGAAATGTCTGCCACCACCATTAGCTGTTTCTGAAGCACTTTGGGGAGCACTATTCTAACTCTTAAGTTCTCTATTTTCTCTCCCCTGACACTCGTCCTCCCCAATACCCTTCTATTTTGTTCATCTTGTTCTCATCCCTTTTTGGGCCCCTTTTTTCTGCGACTCTAAATCCGTATCTTCCTTTTTCTTTGACAAAAATTCTTCTACTTTTCCCCAGAACTCAAACCTTTCCCCCTGTTTCCTTTCTTTCGTAATTCATCGTCTACATCTTTTCTGTCCTCTCACTCTCTCCGTTGAACCTTGTTTCTTCTTCCTTCACATAACACTTTCCTTCTAACTCTTCTATCTCTCTCTGTCAGTATATCTCTGAAGTCTCTTTCTAACTGTTTCCCGCCCATGTCTCTCTCTCTCTGTCTCTCTCTCCCATCTTCCCCATTTCTCCGTCCTACATCTCTTTCTCTTGTTCCTTTGCTTCCTCATCTACAACGTTTCTTGTGTCTCTTTCTTCTATCTTCCCTCCCCTTCATTCCCTCTTACCGCGCCCCCATAAGTCCATCGCTTACCGGATTCTCCGCCACCCCTTAGCCCACCTGCACGGTCTGGCCGCCCGCGCCTGTACCCCTTGAACGCACGCGGCGCGCTCGCGCCGAAGACAGGACGCCGCCGCCGGCACTCGCGCGCCCTGGTGGAGAGGCGCGCTACAACGCGGTCGGATTCAATTAGAGCCCCGGGGCGGCTAAACGCTGCTTTGATCGCCGCACGCCTCTGCCGCCACGAGCGCTGTCTGCGCGGTTTCCCGTCCTCGTCCCCTCCACGCCCTCTACCCTCCGCGGTGCCTCTCTGCAGCTCGTCTGCCTCGGAAGCCCACCCGCCCGCCCCGCCTTCTTTTGGCTTCCAGCAGGCGCGGGCATTCGCAAACTGCGGTTCCTGCTGGTATGAAACCCTCGGCGCTTCTGCCAGGTAGGAGGCCCGCAGCGTTGGGTTGTGTTTCCCCACTGCATAATCTGAGCCCATGGCACTGCGAACCTTCGTTGATAATATCGTATTTACTGTGGGCCCCGTTCAGTTTACGATTGTGTGTACGGTGTTCTAAACCCGGCCCTTTCGGGTTGTTTCCCGGCATTCGAGCTGGTTATTTCGTCCTTCAGATTGTTTTTCCCATGGTTCCCCTGAATTCGGCACTGAGGTGTATGGCGATGTACTGAAAATATTCGAGTTCGTGTGTACGGTGTTCTGAATCGGCCCTTTTCGTGGTTGATTCCGGCATTCAGCTGGTTATTTCGTGCCTTCAGTCTTCAATTTCTTCAGGGTTTACCCTGGATTCTAAAGCACTGCGTTGTATGCGAATGTACTGAAAATATTCGAGTATTGGGCATGTACGGTGTTCTGAATCGGCCCTTTTTCGTGGCTGATTCCGGCATTCGAGCTATTATTTCCGTGCTTTCAGTATTTCAGTTCTTCATGGTTACCCTGTTCTAAAGCATTGCGTTGTATGCGAATGTACTAAAAATAGGGGAAAGTTTTTCCTTACTATAAAAACTAAATTTTGTCTTCTTAAATGCAAATTCAGTGGTGATCCCCACCTGAATTTTTTGTTTTCAACTTTGTACACAAAATGTCTCGTATTCTAACGTTCTTGTTTAGTTACGGGAAAAGAAAACAAACACTTTACATTGCCTAGTTTCTGCCCTATACTTCCCTTTCACGGGGCTACAGAACAGTTTCAACTTTATATAAAGACTATGTATGGTGAACTATTTCATTAGGCTAAAATTAAAATTGCTTTGTTAACAATATATTTTTTTTCCCGTAAGGTTATCAATAATGTATATCTCATTCAATGTCCCTATTTCTGGGGTTCCATCTCCCATAAATCATATTGGATTCAACTGTGAAAGACATTTTGCACGTTTTGCAAATGGAAGGAAACTCGCTAGCCTGCGTACAGGTCAATACCAGTTCTTACTTTCAAGCGTGATAGGAAATTTCCCCAATTTTGTAGGATATAACATGCAAAGAACGTCAGGACTAATGTCCAGCGGTTGTCACGATTTCGCAAATTACACTTACATAAATCCCACATTTAACCAACTCTCACTCCACTAGCATATTTTTGCGAACCCCCTCATTCTAACCATTTTCAGTGAGCATGTCCCCAGGACACTCTTACTCGCACTTCACTGAAGTCTCTTCGTTGCTCGCGGCTGTGGAAGGGGGGCAGGTACGTATGGTTGGAACACGGGCAGCGGTGAGACAAAGGGGGCAAGGTCGGCGAAGACAAGTCGGGAGGAATCACGACGAGGTTAGGTCGGCGAAGGACTGGTCGGCGAGGGCAGGTTGGGGAAAAACGGTGGAGGCGGGTTTGGCGGAGGACGGGTCGGCGAGGAGATGGATATGCGTGGAGCGGGGGGGACAGGGTCGTGGAGATGGATCGAGAGGAAGTGTCGGCGAGAACGGGTCGCGGGGACGGTTCGGTGGGGCGGTTCGGTGAGGGCGGGTCGGAGCATGGCTCGGCAGGGGGGGGGCGGCGAGAACAGGTCGGCGTGGATGGTTGGTGGAGATGGATCGGTGAAGACGGGACTCGGACGCCGGTCGGCTGGGTCGGTCGGCGAAGGTGGGTCGGCTAGGACGGGTCGGTGAGGATGGGCGGCAAGAGCGGGTCGGCGGGGACAGAGTCGGTGGGGATAGATCGACGAGGGCTGGACGGGGGCAGGGTCGGCGAAGAAGGGCGGCGAAGATGTACGCGGAGGCCGGCCCCCTGAGACGGGGGCGGCGGGCGGTTGCGGGGCGCGTCGATTGGGACAGGGTCAGCGTGACAGTATCGGCGGGGACAGGGCAGGTATAGTGGCGGCGGGGGAACGGTGGGGTGGGGTCGCGGCACGAGCGACTACGTCGTTAGCGTGTTTCGCGGCCCTCGGTTGCAGGGAATATTCTCGTCGGCCGCGTTTGAGTCGCTCGTTGGCAATCTGGGATAATTACGCCGTTGCGACTGGCGCAGAGGGGTTTTTAAGCCCGGGTTTCTAACGTCGGCCGGCGATGGCCCTGGACCTTTCGGCACCTAATGGAACCGTTGATATGGGGAAAACCCCTCCATGTAGGTTGTGAGCCGGGGCCAAACAGTAATAACGTGCGCTAAGTAGATCTCATGAATTCACAAATTTTGATATTAGATATTTTCATATAGTATTTCACTATGAGATTAAGCTTCGTGTGTTCTTGACGATGAAAGCTTTTTCATTTCCTCTATAAGCGAACCACACTCAGAATTGAATTCTTTCAATACCATTTCTAATATTTTCAACATTCAGGAAAGATTTATTGACAAATTCTATATTTATTAAACTGGTAAATTTGTATTTAAATAAAAATATCATTTTATTTTTAATCAGTTTTCATTTACCTATGTTATTTGATGAACCTTTATTTCTCCAGGGTTCCTCGCAGATGCACCATTTATTATGTAAATACATTACTATTAATTTTTTGGCGTTTTAAGCTTATTAAATATAATAATAATAATAATAATAATAATAATAATAATAATAATAATAATAATAATAATAATAATAATAATAAAAAATTCATAGCGATAAACGAATGGCAGTTTTTTTGTTACTAAAATCAATATCATCACTCTTTAATTTTCAAGAAAACTGAAACTTTTTATTTATGCATGCTCTTATCTAATCAAAAGTAGATCTTCACATCTCTGGTAAGGTTTTTAATGAGCTCTATTAAAATTCAACATTGTTGTGTTCTCAGAATAGGTATATAAACATACAGTAATGTTAATAAACCAATTAATGTAAGCTCTTCCTAGGAAGTTTCAATTTGATTTTTATTATGAGTAATTTCAATTATTAATAAATGTAATTAACGCAAGGAATTTGGAGATACTGGAGTGTGTAACTAACACCGTAAAGTGCGTAAAGGTAAGGACAAAATGTTTCACTTCTGTGTTTTAATCTTCCATCACCTTCAAAGTTTTGCGAAGCTCATTAAAACGCTCCGTACTGCTACTGGGCGCAGGGGAGGGGAGGGGGGAAGACACTCGGCATGGGAGCACGCCCATCGCACCGACGCACTGCAACTCTCCCAGTGCTTGCCAGGACGTCAACCCGACGGTCACCGCTTTATGAATTGCCCTTCACTTCCCCCTCCTCTCGTCTTGCCCCCCTTTCCTCTACTCGGTCCCGCCTCTTCCCGATTTCTTTGGCCGTCTCTTTCGATCCACTGGCGTTTTGACTTTCTGTCTTTTTCTCCCTGCACGTTCGTCCTTTTCATCGCGTCCGTCCATCTCTCCTTCCGACCATCTCTACTTTTTCGTTCATCTCCCTCATTTACGACCATCTCTCCCTTCGTCTCCGCCTCCCCCTTTTTTCCCCATCTTTTGTCCCTGCGCGTACATCTAAATCTTCGCATTCGTCTCTTTCGCGTCTTTCTCTCCATCCCTCTATCTCTCCCTTCGTGTCCACCCTCATCGCTCGAGTGCTTTCTCCCTCAGCGTCAGTCTCTCTTCGCCCCATCTCTCTCTCTCTCTCTCTCTCTCTCTCTCTCTCTTTTCCCGACCATTCTTTCTTCAGCCCGTCTCTCCCTTTACGTCCATACTTCCTACATACTTTTCAACTTTCTTCCATCACTCTCTTCTATGAACTCCAATTTGACAACCTTTTTACTTGATTCTATTTCCCTACCTCATTTCCTCCTCACCCCCTTCCTTCTCTTTTTTTCTTCCCCAAAACCCTTTCCCGCCCCATCGTGTCCTCCCTCCCGCCGCCGCCTCCTCCCCCGCGCCGCGTGAGGCAGAGGACGCCGGCCGCGCACCCGCCGCGCATGCGATAGCTCAGACGCCTGTTTACGAGGTCACGGCAGAAAGGGAAGATTCAATTTGCCCCGTAACGGCGCGGCTACACCACCATCATGGTCGCGGGCGCTACCCCCCCCGCTCTCCGGGGCTCAAAAAGGCCGCCGCGCCACCTCGCCCTCGATTTGCGCCGAAAGGGAAAAAGGGGAGGGGCGCCGAATCGTCAGAGAAGGACGGTCGGTGGAGAATACAGGGATCCAAGACGCCACGGGGGAAAGGAGAATAAGAGTCATAATAAAATTTCATAAGAGCACAAAGACTATAGGTGTATTCTTCAGGTAATAGTTAATGAGAATATGTGCTGTGGTATTATATTATTCATATAGATATAAAAAGTGGTAAACTAAAATAAGTATTAAATTAGAGCAAATCTTCATTCACCGTAGTCGTCAACACAATTTACCTGTAACTCGAACAACATATCTTCCGGGATAAGGAAATGCTGAAAAAACACGTTTTATAAACAACGTGGGATTTGCAAAAATGAACATCAAAACTAAAAAAAGGGAATTTTCCAAGGAAAAATAAAGAAAAGCGAGTTTGCCCTAACACGACGAGCGCCACGGAAACGGTAACGAAGGGCTGAGCGTGGACTCAGAGAGAACACTTGGGAGGCTAAGGGGGCCGCGGGGAGCAGCAAGCAGGCCGAGCGAGACCCAAAGGGCGCTCCGCCCGTGGCCTAAAGCGGCCGGGTATTCTAAACAGAGCGCCCGCCTCGGGGCCCGGCAGGATGCCTCGCACGGCGCGGGCCCCAGACTTTACTGACCAATAAATTTTTCATGCCACGCAGACGACACAGCGGCGGATCTCAACCGCCGCGGGTTTCTGCCGCCGCCCCCCCCCCACGGCAGGCGCACCCCGGCGCCGTCTTATTGGCCGTCGTCCGTCAGGCGGTCTGCCGCCGCACCGCCCCGCACTGAGTCGGTTCCTCCCGCGCCCCCCAGCTCCTCCTCGCGATGCTCCGCGCTCTCGCCCCCCCCCCCAAGCGCCCCCCGCGCCGCCGCCCCGCGCCGCCCCGCGCCGCCCCGCCCCCGCCCCCGCCCGCCCCTCCCCCCCGCCCGCCCCGCGCCGCCGCGCCGCCCGCGCCGCCCCCGCGCCGCCCGCCCCCCCGCCCCCCCCGCCCCCCCCGCCCCCCGCCCCCCCACCCCGCGCCCCCCGCGCCGCCCCCCGCCGCCCCCGCCCCCCGCGGCGCCCGCGCCTCCCCGCGCCCGGTTCCCCGAATCTCTTTCACCCTGTTTACCCTTTTCCGCGGTGCGCTGCACGTCCGTGATCTGATCGCTCCCCTCGCGGATTCGAACTGCGGACTGTGCTCTTTTGATTTTGGGTGGTGTTGTACCCGTTCATGCATTTTCCTTCACGTCCTGACCGTTCTTCTCTCGCATTCTCAATTAGTGACGTTATCTGCCACTATGACTGGCGTTCATTCTCGATCTACTAAATAGTATTGACTGGTGGTATATTCCTCCTTTACGTCGTACTTCCTGTTTTCCTCGCTTACCTTCCATGATTCGCTCTCCCTTGTCTTTATTTTCCAACGTAGCTGAGATGTACTGGACTAGTGCACTTTGTACTCAGAAAATGCACTTTGTGCTCTACACTTCGACGATTCGTCTATTCTGAACTCTTTCTGGGTGCTTCATTTTCTCTTAACACTTTTATATTCTACTTATCCCCTACTGCTTTCTTTTTACTTCCTTCATTACCTCGATTATCTTCCTCCATCCTCATTTTTCCCTGTATCTCTCTAGTTTATTCCCGTTTACATTCTCTCCAATTTTACTCTATACCTTTCATTATCTAAAGTAACTCTTGTGTTGTTTAGGAATATAAGGTCTCTTTATTTTACCTCCGATTTTACTATCTTTGTAACTCCGGGCTCCTGTTTCTTGAATCAGAGTACTCGTAGAGCAGTAACGTACAAAAAATCCATGCGTTCATGACGACCTTTTCCTTTAAATAATGTGTTCAAATCGAATGTATAGTTGGATTGTTGATTTGTTTTAGCCATCTGCGTCCTCTTTAATTTGTTATCAATTATTTGTTTAATTTTATCGTCAAGCTTGTCTAGAGTAACTTTCACAGTACATAAACACAATGAATGATGTCATTTTTCAATTATTCAAGATACAAATAGAAGATTTGTTGATATACGTAATCAAATGACGAAATCGTATTAATCGATAATGAGTACAACTCAACCACCTCAATTTTCCATTCAAAACAACTTTTTCGCTGTAATATTTTCCTCCGAAGATGTACAGGCTCCATCGCATTACGATGAGCTTCCGTCAAAGCTCCGTCACGGATGTAGGGTCTCCGTTTTTTTCCAAAAAGGGAGTCGGCACCACAGGGAAAAAAGGGGTTAATTAGTCGAAAATATGTGAAATATTCCTTCAGTTTCATTTCTAGTGCTTCAAACATTCACTGTTAACAGCACTACCCTTCTTGGCGTAGAGTGTTAGAATGAATTTAAGTTACTTATACAACACAGAAGTTGCTGAATTCTCTCCGCCATTATTCGCTAATACCGTATTTTTCTAACGACAGATATTTACACGTTCCATCTCATCCTGCAGTAACTTTTGTGGATTGTTTTCCTTTAGGAACAATGGCCGCTTCACTCCAATATCAATGAATCTCTGATTCAACCCAATCAATTCCCAAATTAGAAGTGCCCCTAAAATCATCTTTTGAGTATTATCGTTGCATCAATACGAATTATAATAGTCCTTATCATAAAACTATCAAAAGGTCATTTGTTATTTTAATAATTAAAATCTGATAATTGTTTCAGAAGTTCTAACTGCGGAAATCAAGTTCACATTTTAAAAGATAAATTGATACTTTTTAGAATCGAAAAATAACATGAAGTTGTCTTTCTACCGAAATGAATACGAATCATGTCACTCGATTGAGTTAGAATGTCTTGCTTGCTCTTCCATTTTCCAGCGGAGATTTACATAGTCCATCAGACAGACGTTAGCTTTCCTGAGGCTCCGTCCCAGCTGTGGTGTATCACGACACAGAGGCGTTGCAGAACCTCTAGTCCGTAAAAAGAGGAAATCAGGGCGAAGAAACTGATACATATCTTCTGTATTGTTGTTTTAAAGTATCCCCAAATCTAAAATTACCCAGGCAACTTTAAACGTAATTTTTTAAATGATGACCATTAGAACTTTTACTTTAAATAATCGTTTTATTACAATTCCTTTCCTTATATTTCCGACAACCACCTCATAATAGCTTTGCGATTTGAGGTGTATGCATTATCTCAAGCGATGGCCAATGCCTGTATAAATAATAAGTCAATTAAAACAAAAATAACCCTGAAATATTACTTCGGTGCTATTATTTCATTAATAAAAATATTTTCGCATACTTGTATTTCTACACATCAGTAAAACATCATTTGGTTCATTTTATCATCAAAATCGTTTTTTCACCAGTTCCAAAGATCCAGAAAATTAATTGTGTTCTGTATTTTCTCTATAAAAAATTAAATAAAAATCCGAGTAAAAAACAAGATTAATGGTACAAATCTGTACTAATCGAAACTCGAATCGTTAGTCAAATCCACTTTCTTTCAGCTTTTCCCAAATTTTTTCCAAAGATTTCTGCTCGATCCTTCCATGTTGATTTCGCAGACTTCGTCGTGATATGGCTTTACAAAAAAACCCTTCCTCAGTGCTTTGAACAAAAGTTAAAAACTTAGTTAGACACGATGTATAGTAAGAAAATATATACGAATCAGCTAACACGATTTTATTCAGAATGTCTTTCTCGCCTTCATTTCTGAAGATTTACTTGCACGGGGTTTAAATTTGCTGTAGCGTTTGCAGTGCTCAGCCATGAATATGGTGAATTTGTTTTCAAAAGAAAACGCCCAGTTTATGTAATCAATTTAACGAGACAGTGAAGGCGAAAATAATTTTAAACATTGCTTTAAGGGACTACAGATGCCACAACTGGAAAACTTCACGTAACACGAAAGATTTTAATTTCGCTATTTTGATCGTGAAAATTCTCTCATTGTTACAAATTTTCTAAAATAAATCCATTTTCTCTGTTATGCATAAAAAATAAAAGTAAACAGGATACAATCTTGAGAAATGTATAAAACTTTTGGAACCAGCTAAAAGATTCTCTAGTTAGAACTCTTTTTCCCTCCAATTTCCCTTCCCAAGATCTACTCCCCCAATCCCCACACAAATTTCAGGCTCTGTCATGGATGTCGCGAATTTGTTTCTCACAAAGAAATTGCCAGTTTTTGTATCAACTGTAAAAGACAGTGAAGGAGAAAATAATACTGAAATATTCCAGGGTACTATAAGTGCTTGAATTGTAAAATGCTACCAAAAATGAAAAATATATTATTGATCTATTTTGACCATCAGAATCTTTAACGTTTCTAAAATAAATTCCATCCTCTATCTTTTGCACAAATCATAAAAAATAAGACTTTAAATTATGTCGTTTGTAAACATTTGTAGGAAACCAACACGATTCTAAAACAACCCTTTCTCGCTCACCAATTTCCTCAAAGATTTACTCGCCCGATCAGCCCGCATGCTTTCGCAGGGGTCAGTCGGCTGTGGCGCGTCTGTTTATCCGAGGCGGTAGCTGGCGCGGCGGGTCGTTGTCTCCTCCGCGCCCGCCGAGCTGGATCCCCCTTTAGAACGCCGAACGCGTAAATACGCTCCCCGCACTAAAAGTAATCGCCGCGATGCCCGCTTGAATAAATTGTAGTTAGTTTCCTTGCGGCCATCTGTTGTAAATTTTTTCTCCGCCTGCCTCTGCGCGGGAGGGCAGTTTTCCACCCGACTGGGGCGGACGAACGGTAGTAACGTTGCAGACAAATCGACGAACGCCCAAGATAAACGTACTAGCGTGATTTGCCCAGGAATGAATGTTGGCAATATGCAATTCTGGGAAAACGTATAATCCCTCCCGGG